>JAPDNY010000001.1:229571423-229743048 GCA_029375565.1 Gekko gecko | reverse complement strand
TAGGGATTGCAGTGGATCAGAGATGTACAGGGCCATGTCATCCGCATACATTGTCATTTTGTGCTCCTTGCCATCTATGTTGACCCCTTTAAAAGTTTTGTTTCTACATAGGTCTTCAGCCAGAGGCTCAATGATGAGGGCAAATATAAGTGGCGAGAGCGGGCACCACTGTCTGTCTACTGCTTCTTCTGTAAATTCTGGGATGTGGCAGTCCAGCAACGCATGGTCAGATAGATGCCTGGGGCTGATGTTAGCTGATTGTAGATGAGGCATTAATGAATAAGAGATCAATATAAAATCGATGCACGTGATGACATTGTGTCTCGCCGAGAAGTAGGAATAATCCCATTCTAGAGGATGCTTTGTTCTCCAGGTGTCTAATAGGTTAAATGGTTCAAGTAGTTTGACTGGTCTGGTTGAGGATTGCTACTGTTTTTTTTTTTGTAAATACAATTTATTATTGGATATATTTCATGATCATACAACTTAAACAGGCCAATACATATCCATTTTCTTTTACCCTCTCCCCCCCAAACAAGGCTTCCCGCAATGCTTCAACCCCATTGATGTCTCTCTTATTCAGTTACATTTACTATTAAACTTATTTTCTCTTACTAATGGTAACAATTCAAAAGTCTAAATCTCTTTCAATTTCTCCTTAATAGCTATCAAAACAAATCAAACCACGCTAAACATCCCAGTTTTTCAGCAAGTATTCTTGAAAGTCTTTCCAATCTTCGTAAAAGGTTTCATCTTCTTCGTTGTTTAATTTTCTTGTTAATTTGTCCATTTCTGCCATAAACAACATCTTCTTAATCCATTCCCATGTTTCAGGTATTTTGTCTTGCTTCCAATATTGAGCAAAAGTCAGTCCGGCTGCTACAATTAAATACCATAATAATGTTCTCTTGGTTACATTTATTTCTTCCATTTTAAGACCTAACAATAGCATCTGTGGGTCTTTCTTAAAAGTACATTTCAAAATTTTTTGTATCTCATTGTGGATCTCAGTCCAATAGCTTACAGCTTTATCACATGTCCACCACATATGGTAAAAGGACCCTTCATTTTTCTTACATTTCCAACATTTGTTAGACAAGCTTTCATTTATAATAGCAATTTTTTTATGATTGGTTGAAATATAGACAGATTTATGACTTATTTAAGACCGATAAAAAAGAACATGGTTTTAGAGAAAATAATATTGAAATTGAAATTGTATGGGTTGAAAAGGGAAAAAAAATGATTTCAAAATTGTATAAGGTTTTATTGAAATGGTATACTGAGGATGAAATAGTAAAAGAACAAATGATAAAGTGGGCAGTAAATATTAATAACGAAATATCCATGTTATCTTGGGAATATTTGTGGAAAAAGTCAATCAAAATTTCAACTTGTGTAAATGTTAAAGAGAATTGCTTTAAAATGATGTATAGATGGTATATGACTCCTAAAAAAATTGCTATTATAGAGGATTGCTACTGTTGTTGTTTCCTGGGCTTGGTATGTGGGCAGTCTAAGGCAGTATTAGCAATAAAATTGAAGTCTGCACCTATGATGAGGTGTCCCTCCTGAAATGTTTGAAGTTTAAAGAGACTGGTATTGAGGAAGGATATCTGGTCATTTTTTACCTCTGTCTTCACTGTGGAAGAGGAGAAGTGTTTGCCCACTCCAGAAGTACCGATTTTGGGAGCGGGTTTGAAAGACCTGAATCAGATTGCGGTGACAAGAGAGGAAGTCCTCCAACTGATGGACAATTTAAAAACTAATAAATCACCAGGCCCGGATGGCATTCATCCGAGAGTTCTGAAAGAACTCAAATGTGAACTTGTGGATCTCCTGACAAAAATATGTAATCTTTCTTTAAAATCTGCCTCCATTCCTGAGGACTGGAAGGTAGCTAATGTCACTCCCATCTTTAAAAAGGGCTCCAGGGGAGATCCAGGAAATTACAGACCAGTCAGTCTGACATCGATACCGGGTAAGTTGGTGGAAACTGTTATTAAGGAAAGAATTAGTAGGCACATTGATGAACAAAAACTATTGAGGCAGACTCAGTATGGGTTCTGTAAGGGAAGATCTTGTCTCACTAACCTGTTAGTGTTTTTTGAGGGAGTGAACAAACATGTGGACAAGGGGGACCCAATAGATATTATTTACCTTGACTTCCGGAAAGCTTTTGATACAGTTCCTCATCAAAGGCTCCTAAGTAAGCTCAATAGTCATGGGATAAAAGGACAAGTCCTCTTGTGGATCAAAAACTGGCTTATAAATAGGAAACAGAGAGTGAGTATAAATGGGAAACTTTCTCAGTGGAGGGTGGTAAGCAGTGGGGTACCACAGGGATCAGTACTCGGTCCAATGCTTTTTAACTTGTTTATTAACGATTTGGAATTGGGAGTAAGCAGTGATGTGGCTAAATTTGCAGATGACACGAAGTTGTTCAGGGTGGTGAAAACCAGGGAAGTGTGTGAGGCACTCCAAAGGGATCTGTTGAGGATGGGTGAGTGGGCGTCAACGTGGCAAATGGGGTTCAATGTGGCCAAGTGCAAAGTGATGCACATTGGAGCCAAAAATCCTAAATATAAATACACGTTGATGGGGTCTGAACTGGCAGAGACGGACCAAGAGAGAGATCTTGGAGTCGTAGTGGATAACTCGCTGAAAATGTCTAGACAATGTGTAGCTGCAATAAAGAAGGCCAACGCTATGCTGGGGATTATTAGGAAGGGAATTGATAACAAATCAGCCAGTATCATCATGCCCCTGTATAAATCATTGGTGTGACCTCATTTGAAATACTGTGTACAGTTCTGGTCACTACATCTCAAAAAGGATATTATAGCATTGGAAAAAGTGCAGAGAAGGTCAACTAGAATGATAAAAGGGTTGGAACACCTTCCCTATGAAGAAAGGTTAAAATGCTTGGGGCTCTTTAGCTTGGAGAAACGACGGCTGAGAGGTGACATGATCGAGGTTTATAAGATTATGAATGGGATTGAGCAGGTTGAGAAAGAAGTACTTTTCTCCCTTTCTCACAATACAAGAACTCGTGGGCACTCTATGAAATTGCTGAGCAGTCGGGTTAGAACAGATAAAAGGAAATACTTCTTCACCCAAAGAGTAATTAACAGATGGAATTCACTGCCACAGGAGGTGGTGGCAGCTGCAAGCATGGACAGTTTCAAGAGGGAATTAGATAAACATATGGAGCAGAAGTCCATCAGTGGCTATTAGCCACAGGGTATAGATGGGAACTCTCAGTCTGGGGCAGGTGATGCACTCTATTCTTGGTGCTGGAGGGGGCAGCAGTGGGAGGGCTTCTGGTGCCCTGGCCCGACTGCTGAACCTCCTGATGGCAACTGGTATATTTTGGCCGCTGTGTGACAGAGTGTTGGACTAGATGGGCCATTGGCCTGATTCAACATTGGCTTCTCTTATGTTCTTATGTTCTTATTTCATTGTTTGGAGTGTAGATGTAAGCAAAAGACCATAGTTTGCTTTCTATAGAACCTTTGAGAAATATAAATAAACCCATGGGGTAGACCAGTTTTTCTGTCAGCACAAAGTTAATTCTCTTGGCAAGGATTATGGTCACCCCTCATGATTTCGAGGATCCTAGAGCCATAAATTGTTAGGGGAACATGGTAGATCTCAAAATTGGATGAATTACAGAATGGAAATGTGTTTCTTGGAGAAACAGGATTGCTGGGGAGATGTGTTTTATGTATTGAGCTACTCTTTTTTTCTTGACTACGTTGTTCATTCCTCTTATGTTAATCAAACAAATTTTAAGAGAAGGCATTGTGATGTGAGTGATAGCTATAGACCTGTGTATAGGTAGTGAGCTGTATCAGAAGGTGTAAGAAGAGTGTAATCTGGCTTCGTTATTCTGAGCTTCTTCAAGAAGATTGTCTGAGTGAAAATCTGTTGTTAAATACTGTGTATTGTGGGAACTGTGCAATATACTTAACAAAAGTGCAATAAATTGAATTAATAAATCAACTGTATAATTAATTAGCTTAGATCTTAAGTAAATGAAATGCATTTAAATTATGAAGTATGCAATTGATTTTGCTACCTGTGTATAGGTAGTGAACTATATTAGAAGGTGTAAGAAGAGTGTAATCTGCCTTTGTTAGTCTGAGTGTCTTCCAGAAGATTGTCTGAGTGAAAATTTGTTGTTAATTACCATGTAGCATTGTGGGAACTGTGCAATATACCTAACAAAAGTGCAATAAATTCAGTGCAAAAGATTGAATCAATAAATCACCTGTATAATTAATTAGCTTAGATCTTAAGTAAATGAAATGTGTCTAAATTATTAAGTAATTGTTTTTGCTTATAAAAACAGTTTTGTGAAAATCACGGATCAAGCCTGTAAGAATAAGAGCAGAATGAAACTCTAACACTAGTATACCTTTTAGAAACTTGTAGGGCTCATTGGCAGCTTAAATTAATTAAGAAAAATCTAGTAACACTGTAAGAGATACAAAAAGACAATCAGGTAAGAACAATTGATTTGCAGTCCACTTAAAGATCAGTTTATAACAGTTGTCTTAAGATAATCACATTGTCAGAGGACCAATATGTATATTCTTAAGGGTATAATACTGTAAAAAGGAAGACACCCTGAAAAAGCTGTGTTTCAGTCTCCTCCTGCTTTGCTTCCCTTTTCTGTTTATAATAAGAAGAATATATCTCCATTCACTAAGTATAAAATATGGAAACCTTTCAACAATTATCGAGGTATAATGATCTAAGCAGTTTAAAGAGCTTACTTTATATGTTACGCTGAATACATAAAGCTGCACTACTTTTTTTAAGCACCTGCTACCTATGTAAGGACCAGCTTTGGAAAGACTGCCCCTCTCCTTTTTTTTTAGTTTTAACAAGTTTATTTATGATTTTACATTATAAAAAAGAATCACAATATGGTTTCCTCTAAAAAAAAGTATAACAATATTTATAATTTTCATTACAAACACTCAAATACGCAAAACAAAGAAAAAAAAGGAAGAAATAAATAAAAACCCACAATGTTTTGTATATGTAATATAATTATGAAGTTACGTATTTTTCCCTAACCATTTATTAACTCTAGACCATCTCTTTTGAAAAACCTTATCCTCTTTACCTGAAAGAATCATATTCAACTTGTCCATTTCTGCCACATCACAGATTTTTATAATCAACTCCTCTCTAGCAGGTAGGTTTTCAGATTTCCAACATTTAGCAATCAGTATCCTGGCTGCAGTAAGGATATATGACAAAATACATGTTACATCATGTCTGTATCAATTTGGTATTATATTAAGTAAATAGATTTCTGGTACTAACTGCAATTCAGTGCCCATAATCTCTGTTATTAAGTGCTTAATACCCTACCAAAATTTATGAATCTTTTCACACCGCCACCACATATGAAAGAAGGTACCCACGTTATTTTTACACCTCCAGCAGTTTCCTGACACTTCTTTATAGCATTTAGTCATTTTATCTGGTGACCAGTGCCACCTATAGAACATTTTTAGTATATTTTCTTTGTAGGCTATTGACCCTAAAAGTTTGACAGCCTTCCATATTTTTGACCAGGCATCTATATCAAGGCTATGTTCTATGTCTTGCATCCATGTTATCGATGGCTTGATTAATACCTCCTGCATGACATCATATAACAAAAATTTATACAACTTTTGAATCAATTTGTCAGAGGTTGACAGCCAAATTTTATCAAGATCTGTTTTCCCATTAGAAAACTTTGTTATTTTATCTTTAGCGAACATAGACTGTAATTGCAAGTACTCCCACCATGTAAGTTCTATGTTCATTTCACGGAGAGTCTCAAGTGGTTTTAACTCATTAGACTTGTTTAATAAGGTTTTGTAAGAAACTTTTTTATTTTCTGACATCAAAGTAGGCTTTGTAAAGGCCTCAAGAGGTGAAACCCATCCTGGTATTTTAGAATAGTGATGTTCTTTTATTTTCCTCCATATTTTTAATAGAGCCCCTCTAATTACATGATTATGAAAGTCTGAGTGAATTTTATCTTTGCCATACCATATATAGGCATGCCAGCCCATATATAAGTCATGGCCCTCTAAATATAGCCAAAACCACCTCTTTCTTTTTTATCTTGAAGAAGTTTCCATCTAATACGTGCTCTTTTACCATGCCGTATAAATTTTCGTATATATTTATCCAATTCTTGGAAAAAATATTATTTTTTAATATTGGTATGTTTTGTGCCAGAAATAAGAAACGTGGGAGAATATTCATCTTAACAGTAGCAATTCTACCCATAAAAGACAGTTGTAAATCATGACATTTCTGAAGATCTTTTTTAATATTATCTAGCAATGTTTTATAATTATATTCAAATAACATATTATTTTTATTTGAAAGTATAACACCTAAATATTTGATCTTATTGACCACCTCAGTACCTGAATGTGTCTGTATCTTAATATTCAAATCTTGTGAGCAGTTTTTTGTCATAATTTTAGTTTTCTCTAAATTTATTTTAAATCCTGCTACCGAACCATATTAAGATAAAATGTCCAGCAGATGTGAAATAGAGGTTATTGGATCTTCCAGAATAAATACCAGATCATCAGCGAAAGCTTGAAGTTTAAATTCTTCTCCTTTGACTTTAAGGCCTTTTATATTTATATTATCTCTTACCAAATCATTTAAGGTTTCCAGTGCAAAAATAAATAGCAATGGTGACAAGGGGCAACCTTGATGTGTTCCTTTCTGGATAGATATACTTTGTGTTAAATCTCCATTAACTATTATCTTTGCAAATTGTTCTTTATATATAGACATTATCATCATCATGAAACTATTGCCACAATCCCACAGTTCCAATTTACATCTTAAAAATTCCCAGTTTACATTATCAAAGGCCTTCTCCGCATCCAAAAACACCAACGTTAATTGTCTTTCGGGGTGTTGCTCATAAAATTCTAATGTATTTATGATTATTCCTATGTTATTCTTTATCTGTCTTTTTGGGAGGAAGCCTGTTTAGTCTTGGTGTATAATTTGCAAGAGTATCTTCTTAAAGTGAGTGGCTATGATTGTTGCAAAGATCTTATAATCAACGTTTAAAAGGAAAATAGGTCTATAGTTATGGATTTCTTTATTGTCGGTATTAGGTTTATGTATAAGTGTGATCAGTGCTTCATTCCATGAATTAGGCAAATCGCCTGTTCTTGTGATGTTATGGAGTAAATCTTTAAAAGGCAGAAGAATTTCATCACCAAGCTTTTGATAAACTTCTGCAGTAATACCATCTGGACCTGGAGATTTCATCTTCTTTTGCTTTTCGAGAGCCTCTACTATTTCACAAGGTGTAATTGGATCATTTAGAATTCTTTTCTGTTCTTCATTAAATTTCTTTTTATTGTGCTTCACTAGAAAATTCTTATTTTTTTGATGATCTTGTGGGGTTTGATTATATATTTTTTTATAAAAATCTTCAGCAATATTTTTCAAATCTTGATTTCTATATTTTAATTCTTGAGTATCATTTTTGAGAGCTCAGATTATCCTTTTCTCTTTTTCTTTTCTAAATTTATAATCTTTATAAATTTATAAAAATTAATAAATATGAGCTCTTTGGCGTGGCCAGCAATTCACACTCTGGCAGAGGCCAGCTAACGCTTTCAAAATAATACAATTTAGCATATTCTATTTTACTAGCTATTTCTTATGTTAATAATGTGTTTATCTGATGTTGGATCATCTTTATTTTAAGTTTTAGTACATCTGTCTTTCCATTTCCTTTCATTTTATCTTCATTTATTTTTAAATCTTTTGTCAGTACTTTAAATTTCTGTCTCTTCTATTTTCTTTTCCATGCTTCTTGGTTGATAAATAACCCTCTCAAGTATGCTTTAAATGTGTCCCAGATGTTGTTTATTGATGTGTCTTCTTTCTTGGTTCTTTTAAAAAATTCTTGAATTTCTATTTTAAGGCTTGCAACAAATTTTTTATCTCTCAGTAATCCAGCATTCAATCTCAATCTTGTTATTTTATGTGGTTCTTGATTATGGTCAGCATAAATATTAGGTAAGATTTCCACCTCTAAAAGATCTTTCATCAAACCAACCGCTGACCAAGCCTGGTCAGTTCTTGACCACAATCTGTGTGTAGGAGAGTGGTATGTATAATCTTTTTTTGTGGGGTTCCATGTTCTCCAGATGTCTATCACGTTAAATTCTTCCGCTGTTGCCAAAAAACTTTTTGGCAGTAGCGCATCAGATTTGACCCCATTTCTCAACTTTTTCCTGTCAAGAACAGAGTCACATACCAAGTTGAAATCCCCAACAATGCAAATATCTTCTAGAGTTTTTGTTAATAGTATATTTTGGAGTTCCTTGAAAAAGGTTTCTTGGTTCTGATTTGGTGCATAAATATTTATTATTAAGGTTTCTTTTGCATTTCTTATAATCGTAACAGCTATGATTCTACCATCAGTAGATTTATATTTGAGTACTGGCTGTAAGTTTTCTTTCACATAGGTTACCACGCCTCTCTTTTTCACTATATCTGAAGCAATAAATGGGACACCTAATTTTTTGTATTGCAAGTATTTAGAATGCTTTTCCTTTATATGCATTTCTTGAAAGCAAACAATGTCAGCATGCATTTTGATTGTTTGATGGAAAAGTCGTCTTCTCTTTTGTGGACCATTTAAACCATTAACATTAACTGATAATAGTCGCAACCTTCTATTTCCCATTCTTTTTATCTTTCTTTGAGATCACTATGTTTTTAAGTCGTAGCCTTGTGAGTATTTGAGATTCCATATTGAGTTTCAATTTTTGCTTCTTTTTCTCTTTTTTACCACCATTATCTCTAGCTTTAGGGTCAGCCCGGGAGTTAATATCTTCATATTCTTTATCTTCATTTCTTTCTTCTTCTTCTTCTTCTTCTTCCTCCTCCCCCTCCTCCTCTTTCCACCAGCCTAGATCTTCCCCTTCTTTTTCTAGGAAAAATTCCAATTTAAAAACAGAGTCTATCCTTTGTCTTCTGGTTTTATATGTAAATAATAGACCTTCTGGTAATAGCCATCTATATAATATTCCGTTTTTCCTTAATAGGCTGGCTAATATATCATATTTACGTCTTCTCTCCCTGACCCTCCATGGATTATCTTTTAATATTTTGATCTCTGTACCATCAATTATCAATTTATTATCATTTGAAGCTCTTAAGATTTTATCTCATTATTTTCTGATAGAATTTAACACGAACTTCCCAGGGTTTTTTATTCCTTTTGGCATAAGAGGAATTTCGCCTATAAACAGTTTCTATTTCATCCATTAGTTCTTCCTTTGTGTTCATATTAAATTGTTCTGCTATGTTTTGTGACAATTCTTCTTTTAAATTCTTGTCCAATTGTTCTGTAATATTTTGGAACCTAAGTATGAGTCCTGATTTCTCTGTTTCTAGAAGTATTAGCAACTCTTCAATTTTGTCTGTTTTTATTTTTATCTCTTGAACCTCCTGATCCAACCTGTCCACCTTTTCCTCAAGTTTGTTTGTAGTGTTCACTATTTTTTGCAATTTCTGATTTAATTTCTTCAGTGTCTAGTTTTAGCTGCTTAGAAATCTCATCAATTTTAGTTTGCATAGGTTCTAGTTCTTTTTTAATTAAATCCATTGTTTGTTGTGAAGCTTGTGAAATGCAGTTTTGTATCATAGCCTGTACTTCTGCTGGTGACATTTGTATTGTGTTTGGTTTTAACTGTGTTCTCCCCCCCACATGGCTTGGAGATGCTGTAGGTGTTTTCATAGTTGTGCCTGAGCCCAATGCCATTTTTAATAACAGCATTTAAACTCTCTGTATATACCTTAGATAATCTGTGTATATAATTTCAATTCAACTCTTATTATTATTTGCACATATTTTCTTTAAATAAACAGTTCCCACTAAGTCTAACTCTGTTTCTTTAAGAGAAGGCAGCAATAGAACTTTTAAATCAAGCAAAGCAAAAAGTCAAGCATTCAGTTCAGATCCTTCACATCATTCAGATCCTCCACATCTCCTTTAAGATCCTCAGCTCTCCAGTCATGCTGCCTGCTTCTGTGTTTGTTTACACTTCACTACGCTGCGTCATCCTCTCCCTTTGTTCCTGCATATTGTAGGAGTTTCCCTGACTCAGAGGAAATGCCTCATCAGCATGCCTTAGCTTGCATCTGTTTTCATTAGCCTTCACAACAGCAATGAATCCCTTAAAAGAACATGATACAAAGGAGACCAAGTATGTAATTTTTGCTTTCTCTTACACCCAAATAACTTTAAACAACATCTTTCCACCAAAAATCTATATTTGTTTAAGCTCCTGTCTTTCATAGCCTGTGATATCCAATACGTGCACTCATTTTAAGTTTAGGACATTTTCCCTTTTTTGCACTTTACCTCTTTCTCAAGCCCTTTTCCTGAAGTTTTGTTTCTAATGCTATATATAGCTTAAGATTTCCTCCACCCTTGACCCTTAGAAATAGAATTGAAATATAACACTTAGCTTCGTATAGTCTGTCCTTTGCTTGAGTTATGATGCTGTACTCCAGTCTGTTCCATAGAGCCCTCTGGTGCTACAACAAGAAGAAAAACCCTCGTCTAGCTTCCCCTCACTTTCTGCTAGAGACATATAAAAACAAAACAAAACAAAACAGCACACTCTTTCTTGCTGGGTTAAAGTCTCTTGCAAGTACTCCCAAAAAAGCAGAGTACTTTCACTGAAAAAACATGTCAAGAAAAGAAAGGGGAAAAGGTGAAAATGCACAGAGCTTCTCAAACACACGTCCACCCTCGTTGAGCTTCCGTCAGCCTCTCCTGCTAAAAACTCTATCCAAAGACTGCCCCTCTCCTTAAAGGGCAAGGACCCTAAAGCAGTCTCAACTCACGGGAGCCAAAGTAAAAAAACAACAACAACAACCCTCCCCTCACGTCATTAAACATATCTATTGAAGAAGAACCTCTAATAATAAGATAGCAAGTAAAACAGTGACTGACAAAGCAAGAGCACCATAGCTTAAGTTACGGCATCTTATGACTGTCCGCCTGCTTGAAGTGTTTGGTTATTTGCTTGCAGCAGCCAGTAGTGAGGGAGTATCATGGGGGGACACTTTATTGTTTCTTTCAGGGGAGCCTGGCAATTCATGGCACCATTTGCCAGCACATCCATTGGTGTCCATTGGCTCTGAGACTCGAAGAGCTTCTGAGAGTTCAATTCCTGTGTTCTCATCAGTCGCGTGTAGCATAGATCCCCGATGTGTCACTTGTAAGCCTCCCAATGCCATCCATCTGTAGCAGATATTTGCTTGCTGAAGGCGGGAAGTTGTTGTTTTGAGAGATTTTTGAATTTTAAGAGCTTCTTAAGAGCTTACATCAGGGTAAACTTGTATATGACATTCTTTGTATGGAAGGTAGTCTTTGTCAGAAGCTTCTCTCAGTATGTGTTGCCTGGTGCATCCATCAGCAAATTGAACCAGAATGTATCTCAGTTCCTGGCATCTTGGGTTGGCTGCAGGACCTAGATGGTGTGCCTTTAAGATGGCC
This sequence comes from Gekko gecko, assembly GCA_029375565.1. Lineage (NCBI taxonomy): Eukaryota > Metazoa > Chordata > Lepidosauria > Squamata > Gekkonidae > Gekko > Gekko gecko. The sequence goes on along the minus strand of JAPDNY010000001.1, from coordinate 229,731,473 downwards.
AGAGTGACCCCATCTTCCAGTCGAAATACAAAAGCCAGCCATGTTGCTATAAAGCAAATTAAATCTACATTTTCTTCCTCCCTGTCTGGGATACCCCAAAATTTCACATTTAGCTGTCTGATTTGTGCCTCAAGGATTAAAATGCATTCCCTGGAGTTTGTTTCTAACAATTGTAGCTCCTGAACATCAGTCTTTAATAGCATGCTCATATTAAGAGCTGATTCAGCCGTGCTTGCTGTTTTTGTCAGGGCTTTTTGAATATCAGTTAACTGGGCTCTGACCAGCTGGATGGAGAACATAATATTTTTGGTAAGTCTATTTTCCATTTGTTCCAATAACAGCAGGATATAATTTCTGTCAGAGGAGGTGGCCATTGCTTTAGTGAGAGATGGGTCAGCTGCCATTTTAGATGTTTCTGCACCAAAATTATTCAGCTCCATTTTAGTATTTCTCAGATTTAAAAAGTTTTGAGAGGTTTTTGTTGAAATCTTCGAAAATGGCATTTTGGGGCCATAGTTCTTACCCATTCCTTGTCAGCCTGAAGTCTTGATTCAGTTCTTTAAGAGTGCTTTAAGAGAGGGGAGAGATGGAGCTCAAAGATTAAGTGACTGCCATACTCCACAGCATTGTCATGCCCCCCCAAACCCATTTTTCTTCATCCAGACAAAAACAAAAAGTTTGTGGTGCAGGTCAGTGCTTCAGATGTGGTGATGGAAGGGGCCATATTACAAATGGGGGAAGATGGTAACTTGCACCCCTTAGTGTATGTGTCAAAAAAAATTCAATACAACCGAGCATAGTTGGGCTGCATGGGATAAAGAAGCTGTCGCCATTAGGTTTGTGCTCACTATGTGGTGGCATTGGCTGGAGGGGAGCAGGAGTGCCATTTGAAGTATGGACAGATCATAAAACCCTGGAAGCTTTGCATGCCATGCCCCTTGCCATCTTAATGCCAAGCAGTTATGGTGGGTGGATTTTTTCTCCAAGTTTTGATTTACACTCCACCATTTCCCAGGCAAAGCCAACTCCCTTGCTGATGCCCTCTTGTGCCTCCTGAAACATGCCAGCCAAAGGAAGGAGGTCATTGACACTATGTTCATACCCTCTCAGTTGGGAGGGGCAGTGATGACGTGAGCCCAAATAAAAAAGGGAGTGTGGGAGCGGCCTGACAAGTGGATTACTCAATTTTGCACTGTGCTGACTGATGCTGACATGGCAGAGCTGGAGGGTGACGCTTCCCTTACACACCACGTGAATGGCTGTTGGTACTGGGGTACTAAACTATTTGTCCCCAAAGCCCTTTAGGGTGAAGTCTTGCAGTTGGGTCATGAACCACAACTGGCAGGGCACTACACGTTCTTGAAAACACTCCACCTCCTGCAAAGACAATTCTGGTGGCCACTCATGCATAAGGGCATCTCTCTGTTTGTTGAGTCATGCCAAATGTGCCTAATGAGTAAAAAGAGACCCAGGAAACCTCCAGGAAAGCTCAAGCCACTGGAAACCCCCTGTCGACCGTGGGACATTATTTCCATGGACTTTATCACTGACCTGCCTCCTAGTAAGGGAAAATCAGTGATTTGGGTAGTTGTTGACTTGGTTACTAAACAAGCCCATTTCATCCCATGCAAGCAAGTCCCTTCTGTTAAGTCCTTGGCTAAACTCTTCATGGCAAATGTGGTGAGGCTCCATTTGACCCCCAGTAAAATAATTTCAGACAGGGTCCCTCAGTTCGTCGCCAAGTTCTCGAAGGGTCTCTTACAGGTCCTGGGGGTCTCACAGGGATTAAGTAGTGCCTATCACCCAGAAACTGACAGCCAAACAGAGAGGGTTAATCAAGTAGTGGAACAGTTCCTGCACTGCTTTGCTAACTATCAACAAGATGATTGGGTGGACTTACTGCCTTATGCTGAGTATAGCTACAATAACTCGATGCATAACTCCACTGGGATTTCTCTGTTCAAGGTTTTGCACAGTTACCAAGGGGCCCCCCTCCCCACAGCTCCCAGCCTGGGAATTCCTCCAGGTGACCTGAACTCCTGGTGGAAGGGTTTGGAGGAAAAATGGGGCCTCATTCAAAAAACTTTGGACAAAGCCAAACAGGTTTACAAACTTTATGCAGACTGGGGGAGGGCACCCATGTGGGACATGCAGGTGGGGGACATGGTCTACCTATCCACCAAAAATCTTAAGGGTCTCCAACCTCAGTGGAAATTGGAGTGGAAATATGTGGGTCCGCTCAAGGTGCTGAGTAAAATCAATGCTAGAAGTCTCCGAGGTAAAATCAGGGAGCTGGAATCCTTGGTGTTGGGGAGGGAAATAGACATTGTGGGTATTTCAGAAACTTGGTGGGTTGAGGAAAATCAGTGGGATACAGTAATTCCTGGTTATAAATTATATTGGAAAGATAGGGGGGGAAGGGTTGGAGGTGGAGTGGCTCTGTATGTCAGAGAGGGTATACAGTCCAATAAGATTGAGAGGGTAAGAAAATTGGATTCGCTTCTGGAAATGCTATGGGTTGAAATAGTGGGTCCAAAAGGAGGCTTAACAGTGGGAGTTTGTTATCGCCCACCAAATCAAAAGGTAGAGCAGGATTATAAAATGATGAATGAGTTAAAGATAGTGGCTAGAAGAAATAACTGTCATAATAGGAGACTTTAACTACCCACACATTGATTGGGTCAATATGAGTTCTAGTCGGGAAAAAGAGATTGAGTTTTTAGACACTCTCAATGACTGTGCTATGGAACAGATGGTCACAGATCCTACCGGGGAGAGGCGATCTTGGATTTGGTCCTAAGTAACACCCAAGACCTGGTGAGAGATGTAAAAGTGATTGCACCGCTTGGGAACAGTGACCATAAGGTCATTGAGTTTAACATTTGTACAGATAGGGAGTTGCCCAAAAAGACTGACACAACCACTTTTAACTTTAAAAGGGGTAACTTCTCTGGTATGAGGGGACATGTGAGGAAGAAATTGAAAGGAAGAGTGGAGAAGGTCAAAACCATTGGGGAAGCTTGGAGACTATTTAAAAATACAATCCTAGAAGCTCAGAAAAAATATATACCGCAGGTTAGGAAAGGCACAAATAGGTATAGAAAAAAGCCTGCATGGTTAACAACCAAAGTAATGGAAGCTGTAAAAGGTAAGAAGGATTCCTTTAAGCGGTGGAAAGCTAGTCTCAGTGAGGTTGATTAAAGGGAACACAGGCTGTGGCAAATAAAATGCAAGTCTGTGATCAGGCAAGCAAAAAGGGAATATGAGGAGCATATCGCAAAAAACATAAAGGCCAACAATAAAACTTTCTTCAGCCAGGGAGGCAGTGGGGCCCTTGGATGACCAAGGGGTAAAAGGAGTAGTGAAGGATAATAGGGAAATGGCTGAGAAGCTGAATGCATTTTTTGCCTCTGTCTTCACTGTGGAAGAGGAGAAGTGCTTGCCCACTCCAGAAGCACCGATTTTGGGAGGGGGTTTAAAAGACCTGAATCAGATTGCGGTGACAAGAGAGGAAGTCCCACGACTGATAGATAATTTAAAACTAATAAATCACCAAGCCTGGATGGCATTCATCAGAGAGTTCTGAAAAAACCCAAATGTGAACTTGTGGATCTCCTGACAAAAATATGTAATCTTTCTTTAAAATCTGCCTCCATTCCTGAGGACTGGAAGGTAGCTAATGTCACTCCCATCTTTAAAAAGGGCTCCAGGGGAGATCCAGGAAATTACAGACCAGTCAGTCTGACATCAATACCAGGTAAGTTGGTGGAAACTGTTATTAAGGAAAGAATTAGTAGGCACATTGATGAACAAAAACTATTAAGGCAGACTCACCATGGGTTCCGTAAGGGAAGATCTAGTCTCAATAACCTGTTAGTGTTTTTTGAGGGCGTGAACAAACATGTGGACAAGGGGGACCCAATAGATACTATTTACCTTGACTTCCAGAAAGCTTTTGATACAGTTCCTCATCAAAGGCTTCTAAGTAAGCTTAATAGTCATGGGATAAAAGGACGAGTCCTCTTGTGGATCAAAAACTGGCTTATAAATAGGAAACAGAGAGTGAGTATAAATGGGAAACTTTCTCAGTGGAGGGTGGTAAGCAGTGGGGTACCACAGGGATCAGTACTCAGTCCGATGCTTTTTAACTTGTTTATTAATGATTTGGAATTGGGAGTAAGCAGATTACACGAAGTTATTCAGGGTGGTGAAAACCAGGGAGGATTGTGAGGCACTCCAAAGGGATCTGTCGAGGATGGGTGAGTGGGCGTCAACGTGGCAAATGGGGTTCAATGTGGCCAAGTGCAAAGTGATGCACATTGGAGTCAAAAATCCTAAATATAAATACACGTTGATAGGGTCTGAACTGGCAGAGACTGACCAAGAGAGAGATCTTGGAGTCGTAGTAGATAACTCAATGAAAATGTCTAGACAGTGTGTAGCTGCAATAAAGAAGGCCAACGCTATGCTGGGGATTATTAGGAAGGGAATTGAAAACAAATCAGCCAGTATCATGATGGCCCTGTATAAATCATTGGTACGACCTCATTTGGAATACTGTGTACAGTTCTGGTCGCCACATCTCAAAAAGGATATTATAGCATTGGAAAAAGTGCAGAGGAGGGCAACTAGAATGATAAAAGGATTGGAACACCTTCCCTATGAAGAAAGGTTAAAATGCTTGGGGCTCTTTAGCTTGGAGAAACAATGGCTGAGGGGTGACATGATCGAGGTTTATAAGATTATGAATGGGATTGAGCAGGTTGAGAAAGAAGTACTTTTCTCCCTTTCTCACAATGCAAGAACTCCTGGGCACTCCATGAAATTGCTGAGCAGTCGGGTTAGAACAGATAAAATGAAGTACTTCTTCACCCAAAGAGTGATTAACATATGGAATTCACTGCCACAGAAGGTGGTGGCAGCTACAAGCATGGACAGTTTCAAGAGGGAATTAGATAAACATATGGAGCAGAAGTCCATCAGTGGCTATTAGCCACAGGGTATAGATGGGAACTCTCAGTCTGGGGCAGGTGATGCACTCTATTCTTGGTGCTGGAGGGGGCAGCAGTGGGAGGGCTTCTAGTGTCCTGGCCCCACTGATGGACCTCCTGATGGCACCTGGTATATTTTGGCCGCTGTGTGACAGAGTGTTGGACTAGATGGGCCATTGGCCTGATTCAACATTGGCTTCTCTTATATTCTAATGAGGTGACCGTGGAACTTACCCTCCCTAAATTGCTTAAAAATGTGCACCCCATCTTTCATTTCAGCTTACTGAAGCGGGACACTGGCCCAAACAAGTGGAGAATGAGCCTACCTCCCCCTCCTCCTCTGATTGTGAATGGTGAACTGCATCATGAAGTGGAACACATCTTGGACTCCAAATTGAAAAGGGGGACATTATTCTATCTAGTCCAATGGAAGGACTTTAGTCCAGAGCATAATGAGTGGGTCCAAGCTTGTCATGTTAGAGCCCCTAAACTCGTTCGTGCCTTTCACCGCTTGTATCCTGATAAGCTTGGGGGGGGATCTTCGGGGAGCAGGATGTCAGGGAGCTGACATATCGATGGGTGGAGGGGAGAGACCACTGCCAGGTGTTTTAACTTTCGATTCTTGCTTGCCTGACATTACTCTGTTATCTGTATGTTTTATGTGCCTGACTTTGAGTGCCTAGTTGTAACACATTCTCTGAGAACTATCCTGATGCTGGGCCCGTTACTTCTGGTGGGCTCCTCCTGATGTCTTGATTGGCTATGTGTCATCAGAGCACCCCTTTGAACCCAGTATATCTCACATCCCCAGACCTTTTCTGTTAGTCTTAACACAGATCCTGAAATGTAGATGATCTGCCAATACTGTACCAATAAACTTCACTTCTGGAGAAGAGAGTTGTTGGATCTGATTGTTGCAGGAGTCTAACAAGTTCCCCTGGAGAAAACAGCTGTTTTGCAGGGTGGGCTCTGTGTCATTATACCCTGCTGAGGTCACTTCCCTCCTGCTTGGGTCCCCCACTGTGGAGAAAGACTGTAGTTTTTCTAGGTAGAGGCTGCAGGTGGGGCGGAAATGGAAAGCTGAAGTCAGAGGGGCAGACAAAGGTAGGTTGATGGTTGGCTGGGAAAGAGTTAGGATTGCCAACTCCAGGTTGGGAAACTCCTGAAGATTTGAGGGATGGAGCCTGAAGAGGGTGAGGTTTGTGGAGGGGTAGGACCTCAGACAGGTATAATGCCATAGACTCCACTCTCCAAACCAGCCATTTCCTCCTGGGAAACCATTGTTGCCAATCTCCAGGTGAGGGCTGGAGATCAGTTAGAATTAAAAGTGCTGTTCAGATGGCAGAGATCAGTTCCCCTGGAGAAAATGGTGGGCTCTCCTGTGTCAAACTTGGGCCTCGTCTGCCATGGTTTCCTTAGCTCTTTTTTGGTTCTGTATGCCTCTTATCCTATTTTCTCCTGGTTGGGAGGGGAAGTCTGGGAATATGTGAGTGTATGTGTGTGAAGCTGCTTTGCTGGAAGTCGTACTAGCTTATGACTACATTATGTGGGGCCTCCCATCTCTGGGAAGAATGCGTGTTTGACGTTGGACACCAGACACTGCTAAATACTTAACTTGCAGGTGCTGGGGGAGGGTTAACAGTGCATAGTAGATTTTGGCTGGATGGATGTATTGGTGTGATTGGACTTGTCACAAGAGGGGGATATTTGAACTATGTATAATATCAGAACTGGTGCCAAAGGAGTCAGTTCTGACACAAATCGTCTTTGCTTGAAACATCTTCTCTCAATAAACATCTTCACCCTGGACCCTGTGACTGGTTAACATGGAATTTGGAGAAAAACCTTGCACCAGTGGAGGAGTAGAGGGTGGTATCTAGGAAGAAGGGATAAAAGGCCTTGGCCAAAGTGGGAGGTTGTTCACTCACAGGGAGCAGAGCTGAGGAGAGGCTGCAGCAGACGGAGGGACCCCTCATCCAAAAGGAGTGAGTCAGATTGAAGCCATTCACTTAGAGACAGCTAGGATCAGTCTAGATAGATGCATTAGGTTGTTTTATGTTGTTTGTTCACCTACCTTTACTGTTTTCATTATTCTACCAATTATTTAAAAACCAGTTATTACTAGACCTCTTAAAAGAAATTGTTTATTATTCTGCCTGGGTCCTCACACCTCATTTGTTTACATATAAAGTAAAACCTCCTGGAAAGATATGGACATATGGGGTCGGGTGGGTGCTCTGGGCTCTCTTGAGGAGACTCATTCCAGAGTGGTGGCAGCCTACAGAGAGCTTCCCTGGTCCCCTGCTTGTGAAACCTCAGTTTAGTCCTTTTAGCTTTTAGGGAGGGCTCAGGCTTGATTTGATCTAGAACCCACTTTTTGGTGGCCCACAATATCCACAAAACTCTTCTCTAAGCTGTCTGGTTTGGTGTAGTGGTTAAGAGCATGGACTCTAATCTGGGAGAACCGGGTTTGATTCACCACTCCTCCACTTGCAGCTGCTGTATGACTTTGGGCAAGCCATAGGTCTGTCAGAGCTGCTCTTGAAAGTGCAGTTTCTGTCACAGCTCTCTCAGCCCCACCGACTTCATAGGGTGTCTGTTATGGGGAGGGGAAGGGAAAGAGGTTTGTAAGCCACTCTGAGACTCTAAGTGAAGGGCGGGATATAAATCCAATCTTCTTCCTCTTCTTCCTCTTCCTCCTCTTCTTGACGTTACATACATATTTTATTTAGTTCCTGTGACTGAAGATCTTATACTTAACTAAAACGATTTGAATATTCTAATTATAATTCCATTTCTCTCTTCTGTGAGCCTGTACGTAATTTATTTTCATACCAATTGCTTCAGTTTTCACATTAAGAGTAATGCATTTGTCAACAATATTTTTGCATCAGTGGCAAAAATATAGCCAGTTCTCCATGTGATCTCTAAGTCACTGTGTAAAAAACTGGGTGATGCAAAAAATAACTTCTCATAGACAGAAACAAAAATGAGGTGACATGGAACTGATGACAAAGGGAAGAGACAATGTTTTTTATTAACGGCTATTTTGGCTCAACCCTTTAGTGCATATTTTTCATTATTCACAGGGAGGGTTGTAAAAATAGTCAGTTCAGGAAGAGGATTCACTGTGCTGAAACAAGCTTCAGTTATTAATCCCTCAAATTGTATGCATTCCCCACAAAGAGATAACAAACAAATGTTATTGGAGCATTTTGCTCTGCTTGCTTGCTTCCCATTATTTAATACAACAAACAGTATGAAGTGCATGGCTTCAGGTTAGCACATAAAAATTATTTACATCACTATAAAGATTTATTTTACAGGGCTGACACCAAACATTAAACACTAAAAGTCAGTTAGAGGGATCCATTATTTAAGCCCTAAGTATCGTCTGGCCATGTCTGCAGGTCCTGGGCTCTTGAAAAATGACAGTAAGGTACTTGTGGGGGAAACATATCAGTGTGGGTTTTACAAAACATTATCCCATTCAGCTTAACTATTGCTGGCATGAAAGCAGAAGGTACAAATGACTGTTTAAAGTTGCTGTACTTCATTCATTTCAATATGGCCTTCCTGGGACTGCTTGCTTGGAGCCCTTGAAATTGACAGTATGATCACAGTAGTATTTGGGAGTACTCTAACTTGTCTGCAGCCTAATTAGTCTGAATTTGCTACAACTGCAATGCCACTATAACCATATCACAATGACCTATTGACAGCTCATTGTGAACCTTGGATTTTAGATATTCCTGCCTACAATGTTCTTAAATACACTTTTGTATTACTTTCAAGATGACAATGCTTAGAAAAATCACCTGATTCTAATGCCTTCCTGGATTTTCAAATTCCAAATTATCTGATCTTGTTTTCAAAATGGATTCAGAACTCCTTGTTGTTTTGTTTTCATTTCTGAACTTGGTTCAGAGCACTCTGTACATGTAGCTTGCCTCAGATTTCAGTTGGACTTAAGAGCTGTTGGAGTGGACCAGAGCAATGTCCAAGTAATCCACCATTCTGTTTGGTGTAGTGACCATCTGGTTGCCACCATACCTACAAGTAGGGTGCAGAGACCAGATCCTGGCCATGATGTTATCCTCCAATAGTATTCAGCTTCTGAACAGGGATGTTTTGCCCTTTGTGTGAAATTTGTTCCCACCATGTATTTGTCATTGCTCACACTTCTCATTATTAAGAAGTAACTGCTTTTTAAAAGTCAGTGTTTTTAGAGCAGGTCCAGACAAGTTGTGTAACATCTTACTTACATCAGTTAAGTGACTATCTCCCTGTTTTGTAGTCCCAAGCACTGGAAATGGAGATTTGTCTGACTCCTGTTATGTTGGGTCATCATCAAGGAAGCTTAATCAGCCATTAGTTTAGTTTGAAATTGATCCTCAAGTTGCAATCAGCAGTGCTGAATGGGTTCAATGTTGAATACAATCAGCAGTGCTGAACTGTGTTCAAGTTCTTCTTGTATGTTCGTGCATACAAAAAAGGACACTCATTGCATGGGTGCATTTGCCTCCTGCTTTTCCATGGTTTCCCCCAGCAGCTGCTAATGTCACTCTTCTCCATCTATAGTCTCCACATTCTCTAAGGTCACAAACATTAACATTTTCAGCTAATGACGCACCCTTGTGAGGTTAATGACTTTCATTTGTGAGGTATCTCTCCCTCTGTTCTTTACAGTTTCCTGACTCAGTGTTTATTAATGGTAAAGACAGGCAAATAGTTCAGATCAGGAATAAATCATGCATGTACATTTATGCAGTGCCTCATGGGAACTGTAGGGCTGGGAGAAGGAAGGCATCGTGGTTAAAAGCTCCTCTGACTGGTAGTAACATGTAAATTACAGATATAGCTTATTTACCAAGGCAAATCAATGAACTACAGTGAACCCTCTAAAAACAGCTGGAGAATCTCACTGGCCAGAATTAAAGATAAAGTAATAGATTAGATACACCTTCAGTCTGATCCCAGAGTAATTTTTACTTCCTTAGTATATACTTGGACTTTTGTGCATTTTATTGCATACACAATTTTAATGACAAACACCTCAGGCACTAACTGGCAAAAAAATAAGGGTTTTTGATTGTTAGCAGCTTGTGTATATATTGCTTCACAGTTTTGAAGATGTGCCACAATATAAATATTATCCAGGCTATTTGTCAAAGTAACATGCTGGCTAACTTGCAGAACTAAAAGCATGTGTGATAACTCTGGCCATGCAAATTCAGATCTTAGCCATGTGCATATACTGAAGCTTTATTTGTTCTTGTTTGTTCAAAAATGCACTTTTTAAATTCTTCTTTGGAATATTAGACATTAGCTTGAGAGTCCCTTGGACTGCAAGGAGATCAAATCAGTCAATCCTAAAAGAAATCAACCCTGACTGTTCCCTTGAAGGCCAGATCCTGAAGCTGAAGCTCAAATACTTTGGCCACCAAATGAGAAGGGAGCATTCACTGGAGAAGACCCTGATGCTGGGAAAGATTGAAGGTCAAAGAAGAAGGGGACGGCAAAGGATGAGATGGTTAGACAGTGTCATCGATGCAACGAACATGAAATTGAGCAGACTTCAGCGGACAGCGGAAGACAGGAGGGCCTGGCGTAATCTGGTCCATGGGGTCGCGAAGAGTCGGACTCGACTGTGCGACTGAACAACAACAACCATTATGGAGAATGCCACTAGATTTTTCCTCATTTTCACACAACCAATAGGAGAAACTATAATTTTCGAATGGCTATGTGGGCCTGTGAAGCAGGTTAAGATAAAAGAGTATGACCCAAGTCACTCAAATCCTCCTCTGACACACTATTATACCACATTTTTGTTGTTGTTGTTGTTGCCTCCCTAGTTGTGGATGAGAGGAGAGATGAAGTCTTGGTTAGTTGTGTTCAAACATCCACAAAAGGGCAGTAGTTACAAAAGCAGTCATTTTTGGTGGACTGTTATGTATTGTGTTATTGGGATAGCTTGAATTGTAGAATGAGCCTGAGCTTCAGTCACAAGCTCCATAGACTCTCAGTATCCTGAAACTGACAGCCTGATTGGCTGCCGTTGTGCAATGGACCAATCAGGGAAGACTATGACTTTCGGCAGGAACAAACACTATTGGTCCTAAGCACTCACTTATGATTGGACCTTACTGTTCTAGGAGTGTGGTTTAGCTAGTTCCAAACTGTGTATAAATTGGGGTTGTTGTGTTGTGTTCTGTTCTGTTCCAATAAACTGAAATCACTGATTGAAGAAAGAGCTGCCTGATCTTGAGTTACAACAGGGACAAAATATAAAGAAGCAGAAAGGAAATAACCTTTGCTAAAGTCATTGGAAAGCAAACGTAGAGCTTCACAGTCCATATATACAGTCATTTTTAAATGACAAAAAAACTAATGCCTACATGGATAGTCCCAGCCTTATTACTTTAACAGACACACATCATTTTGGTACAACAAGAAATTAATATCTACTACATCTGATGAATGCCTTCAGTTTATATCCAGTAATATCAGGCATGCTGAATAAATCCACTGGTTGATCTTTTTTGACCAGTATTATAAACAAGGTCATTAGACATTTTCCATTCAACTTTACTTAGCAAACAAGGCAGCTAACAAGGCAGCATCCAGGTTGCAACAACAGAAGTTTGAACAGTCTAAAAATTAACAAAATTAAAACACAGATTAAAATACAAATAACAAATTTAAACACATTCAAGATTTAAAGCACACAGTGATTAAAAGGCACACAGGATTAACAGGACACACAGATCCAAATGAGCACAGCCAAATCTGATGACACAATTTAACCTCTTTCCAATCCTCTGTGGAGTAAGAGTCAAGTTTCAAGTTCAGGTTTCAAGTTTATTTAACAGCCCATAGGCCATACACTATAAAACACAATATAAGAATTAAAAATCACAATAAACCAGACATTTGCCACATCCACAATACAACTTTTGCAGCAGCTACTCAAAAGTAATCTTAATCTTGAGGTGTCAGAAGTGCCCACAAACTTTAATAGCCATTTTCTAAGGAATCTCTCTCTCACTGTTGTATATTTTAGGCAGTAGAAAAAGGTATGGGACAATGAATCAACCACTGTGTCGTAACTCAAGATCAGGCAGCTTTCTTTAATCAGTGCTTTCAGTTTATTAGAACAGAACACAGAACAACACAGAACACATAGAACAATCCCAATTTATACACAGTTTGGAACTGGCCTTCATGTGGATGATGCCAGGATGTCCTGCATGCAGCACCTAGAACAGTAAGGTCCAATCATAAGTGAGTGCTTAGGACCAATAGGGTTTGTTCCCACTAAAAGTCATAGACTTCCCTGATTGGTCCATTGCACAACAGCAGCCAATCAGGCTGTCGACTTCAGGATACTGAGAGTCTGTGGAGCTTGTGACTGAAGCTCAGGCTCATTCTACAATCCAGACTATCCACATAACACAATACATAACACACTGCCAAAGGGCAGTAACAGAAACACTGATCTGAAGGTATCTTAAGGAAATGACCCTTCATCTAGGTTGTTGGCAGCACCTTACAGCATGTGATTATATATGACCATCTCAATTTTGGAACTGCCAGCGTATTAAGATATTGAGGCAGATCCAATTGAGTTGAGTACTTGATTCCCAGATAAAGTGGAGAACATTTCCATCTAGCTTCTTTTTGGAGTGAGTCCCAGTCCTGTTTAGCAATTTCTCTGAGTAATGTTCATCTTTTTTCTGTTAGATTGCTTAGCTTCCATAGGCCCAATTAGGGTTGCCAGGTCCCATCATCTCCCCAATGGGGAGACTGGGGAAGTGGTCAGGGGGAGGGGCCATCCCTGATACAATAACATCATACAGAGTGACATCATTGCATCAGAGACACAGTACCTGCACTCCCCCCCTGCTTTCTTCCAACCATTTAAAGGGAACCTTCTCTTTAAATGGTTGGGGGGAAATCAGGTGCCCTGCGTGCCTGCCCTGCAAGGTCCAAATTCATGGCTTGCAGGGCATGAGTGGGCCAGGAGTAGGGCAGCCCCCACTTGAAAAGAGTGAGCACCACACGCGCCTGCCCTACAAATTCACGGCTTGTGAGGCAAGCACACATGGCACATGCTCTTTTCAAGCATGGCCAAAGAACAAGTGTTGGGGGCAGGGCTTTCCCCACCAACCAGCTGGCCAGCATGTAGGGGAGCCTCCAAAATAAGGGGATCCCCACCCCCACCTGGGGACTGGCTTTCCTAGGCCCAATCAATTGATTTCCATATCCACAACTCTATTCCATTCTGGCCAAAAGTGCTCTTGGGCTGCTGATGTGGTGAAAGCTGGAAGATCTTCAGAGTTTAATAGTCTGTACTGGAAACTAACTATGACTTTCCAGATCACTATTGAAATATTTGGAAGGCCCAATTCAAGTCATACAACTGAGAAAGTTATTTTTTTTTTGTTCAGTCGCACAGTCAAGTCCGACTCTTCGCAAGTATTTTGCAAAAAAAAAATTAGCTGAAGTTTATCAAGTAGTTTTATTGGTCCAGGAACCAAATCTCGGATCTATACAGTATGTGTGATATCACAAGTACTTTATATGCCTTCAAAAGTGCTGGCACATACTGAGCTCCTTGAATAAAGAAAAACTTCCTTAAAGCTAGGACTAAATTGATTTTCTGCTTAAGAGACTGAACATGCTTGAACCAGGATAAATTGGACTGAAATACAATCCCCAAATATCTAAACTCATCAATGATTTGTAATTCATATGCACCAATCTGTGGAATAAGAGTCTTACAACAGGCCTTCTTAAACACAGAAAGTGAAGACACCCTCCTCACCCACTCTGGTAGGCCATTCCAAAATCCATCCTGGAGAGAAGACTATGATCATACAGTCCTAAGGGATGGCATCTTAAGGAGATGGTTTTCTGGAAAATGTAACTGGTTCAGGGGAGTATATAGGGAGTTACTGTTCAATAAATATGCACATTTCTATTTTAACTAGTTCACAATACACAACCTGAAGATCAAGGTGCATGAATTCTTATTCCTTTTGAACTCAAAGAAAAAGAAAGAAGTAATAAAAAGTCTACTGTGCATCAGAACAAATATTCAGTGTTACCTTAATTAATGCTGTTAGTCTATCTAGCTCAGTATTGTTTACTCTGGCAGAGGCTCCTCAGGGTCTCAGTCAATGAAAAGATGCTAGGTCCCCTCTGGCAGTGGGGGATCCTTCACCTCCAGGCCCCATCTCCTGCCACCATCCAGCTTCCAGGGGTCACTTTCCAACAGCAATGAGAGGCCTAGGCCAGCGTTGTTGGCAATGTGGTGATACCACTTCTAGGGCATATCGGAAGTGATGTCATCACCTCACCAGTTATGCAGGATGCTCTGGCATTTGGGCAAAAACTCAGTGGTAAAAATAGCTTCTACAATAGAGTTTTTGCCCAAATACCAGTGTCCTGTGTCACTGGGGATGCAGTGATGCCACTTACGGTGCATGCCAGAAGTAATACTGTCATGTCACCAGCAACACTGTCCTAGCTCTCACCTCACTGCTAGGAGTCTCCCCCACCCCCCACTGGTTGCCTAGAGGGACTTGGCAACCCTAGGCAGGGATGGGTCTTATCCAGTGTTGCCAGGTCTTCCCTGGCCATCAGCAGGGGGTGGGGGGTAGGGTGAGCAGATCCAGGTTGGGAAACCCATCAAGATTTGGGGATGGAGTCTGGGGAGGACAGGGACATGAGTGGGGTATATATGTACATTACCATAAAGTCCACCTTCCAAAACATCAATTTTCTCCAGGAGGACTGATCTCTACTCTAGAAATGAGCTGTAATTCCAGGGGATCCCCAGGTTCCACCTGGAGGCTGGCATCCCTAGATCTGAAGTCCAAGATCCTGGGAAACTGGGGAATTAACCTGGGGTTGTTTTCATGAAAGGCATGTGCCATAGCACTGAGCCACAGCCATAGCTTGTCGTGTAGTTCCCATTTTCTACTAGTTATCATTCCAGATGTCTAGTAGTATCCTTAATACAACCAAGCAACACAACTTCCATATTTAGTGACATATTACACATATGCATTTACTATGTTTAATCATATTTAATACCATTTAATTTTTGAGCAACCACAGTCTAAACCAATCTAAAATCAGTCTTGCCAACATTTCATATTTTGTGGTTTGTATATTTCCATTCCGTTAAGTGCTGATATAAAAATGTACAGGGATTCTCTTAAAAATGATGAATGAGGAAGTAGCTGAGGCTTAGGACAAGTATTTTTATTTTGTTTTACTTTTCTTCAGGAATTTGGGTCCCCAGAATAATCTTTCAGTTCATCTTAAACATATTACCCATGTGATTCCAGCAATGTCTTTAATTCTAGATAGGAGGCCTTTTGAGTGATCGGTCTCCAAAGAATAAATCTTTATGCCTCTAAAGCTGTGGCATTTCAGACTCACACTGTTTTCCCCTCTCACATAATATGCTTATAAGACACATGAACCTAGGGTGTGTGGAGAATGAAGCATATACCTCAGAAGGGAAGGGAAGCAATTTCCATTAACTGGTCTTGTCCTCCAGGGGTTTATTGTTCTCTAGTGGTTCGACTAACTGAAATGGGGGGGGGGGTGTCCATGTGTGTTCATGAAGGGAATAACTGTTGTCTCTCCTCCCAGCCCCAGCTTGGCTAGGTTTGGGTATTTATGAATGGTACTTAAATGACGTTTAACAGCTGTCTGATATTTTTACACTCCCTACAGGCAATTTTCTCCCTCATGGATCACTGCTTTGACGTGGTGAGGGGCTTGCATGGTTTGATGAGGCTGTGGGCTATGCCGCGGAGGGTCACCCAGGACGGGCAGGCCACAGCACAGAACTCAGACCAAATACAATCCACTGGAGAATGAAATGGCAACCCACTCCAGTATCTTTGCCAAGAAAACCCCATGGACAGTAACAAAAGGCTAAAAGATACGACACCAGAAGATGAGTCCCTCAGGTTGGAAGGTGTCCAATATGATACTGGGGAAGAGCAGAGGGCAAGTACAAGTAACCCCAGAAAGAGTGAAGCGGCTGGGTCAAAGAAGAAAGGACGCTCAGCTGTGAATGTGTCTGATTGTGAAAGGAAAGTCAGATGCTGCAAAGAACAATACTGCATAGGAACCTGGAATGTAAGATCTATGAATCAAAGTAAGCTTGATGTGGTCAAAAATGAGATGGCAAGACTGAACATCGACATCTTGGGAATCAGTAAACTAAAGTGGACAGGAATGGGCACATTTAACTGAGAAGGCTATTATATCTACTACTGTGGCCAAGAATCCCATAGAAAAAATGGTATGGCCTTTATAGTCAACAAGAGAGTGTGAAAGGTAGTAATGGGATACAGTCTCAAAAACAACAGAATGATCTCGGTCTGAATCAAAGGCAAACCATTCAACATCACAGTAATTCAAGTCTATGCCTCAACCACTGATGCAGAAGAGGCTGAAGTGGACCAGTTCTATGAAGACCTACAACACCTCCTAGAACTAACACCAAAAAAAGATGTCCTCCTCATCATAGGGGACTGGAATGCTAAAGTAGGAAGTCAAAAGGTAATTGGAATAACAGACAAGTTTGGCCTTGGAGAACAAAATAAAGCAGGGCAAAGGCCAACAGAGTTTTCTCAAGAGAACACACTGGTCATAGCAAACACCTTCTTCCAACAACCTAAGAAGTGACTCTACAAATGGACATCACCAGATGGGCAACACCGAAATCAGATTGATTATATCATTTGCAGTCAAAGATGGAGAAGATCTATCCAGTCAGTAAAAACAAGACCTAGAGCTGACTGTGGCTCAGATCATGAGCTACTCATTGCAAAATTCAGGCTTAAATTGAAGAAAGTTGGGAAAACCACTAAGCCATTCAGATTTGACCTTGATCATATCCCTGATGAATATACAGTGGAAGTGAAGAATAGATTTAAGGAACTCGATTTGATAGACAGAGTGCCTGAAGAACTATGGACAGAGGTTTGTGACATTGTACGAGAGGCAGCAATCACCACCATCCCAAAGAAAAAGAAATGCAAGAAAGTAAAATGGCTGTCTGATGAGGCTTTATGAATAGCAGAGGAAAGAAGGAAAGAAAAAGGCAAAGGTGAAAAGGAAAGATTTACCCAAGTGAATGGAAATTTCCAGAGAACAGCAAGGAGAGATAAGGAGGCTTTCCTGAATGAACAATGCAAGGTAATAGAGGAAAACAAGAGAATGGGAAGGACTAGAGATCTGTTCAAGAAAATTGGAGAAATCAAGGGAACGTTCCATGCAAAGCTGGCCATGATGAAGGACAAAAACGGTAGGGACCTAACAGAAGCAGAAGAGATTAGGAAAAGATGGCAAGACTACACAGAAGAACTATATAAGAAGGACCTCAATGTCCTTGACAACCACAACAGTGTAATCACTGAACTCAAGCCAGACATCCTGGAATGCAAAGTCAAATGGGCCTTAGAAAGCATTACTAACTACAAAGCTAGTGGAGGTGATGGTATCCCAGCTGAGCTATTCAAAGTCTTAAAAGATGATGCTGTTAAAGTGCTGCACTCAATTTGCCAGCAAATTTGGAAACCACAACAGTGGCCATAGGATTGGAAAAGGTCAGTATCCATTCCAGTCCCAAAGAAGGGCAATGCCAAGGAATGTTCAAACTATCGCACAATTGCACTCATTTCACATGCTAGTAAGGTCAAGCTAAAGATCCTACAAGCTAGGCTTCAGCAGTACGTGTATAGAGAACTGCCAGAAGTACAAGCTGGGTTTCGAAGAGGTAGAGGAACTAGAGATCAAATTGCCAACATTTGGTGGATTATGGAGAAAGCAAGGGAGTACCAGAAAAAGATCTACTTCTGCTTCATTGACTACACTAAAGCCTTTGATTGTGTGGATCACAACAAACTATGGCAAGTCCTTCAAGAGATGGGAGTACCAGACCACCTCACATGTCTCTTGAGAAACCTGTATAAGGGTCAAGAAGCAACAGTTAGAACAGGATATGGAACAATTGTTTGGTTTAGCATAGGAAAAGGAAGACGACAATTATTTAATTTATATGCCGAGTACATCATGAGAAATGCCAGCCTGGATGATTCAGAAGCCGGAATTAAGTTTGCTGGGAAAAGATCAATAACCTCAAATATGCAGACAATACCACTCTAATGGCAGAAAGTGAAGAGGACCTAAAGAACTTCTTGCTGAGAGTAAAAGAGGAGAGCGCAAAGGGCGGCTTGAAACTCAATATCAAAAAAACTAAGATCATGGCCTCCGGCCCCATCACTCCTTTGCAAATAGAAGGAGAAATCATGGAAACAGTGACTTCATGTTCCTGGGATCCAAGATCACTGCAGATGGTGACTGCAGCCATGAAATTAAAAAATGCCTGCTTCCTGGGAGGAAAGCAATGGCAAACCTAGGCAGCATAATAAAAAGTAGAGACATCACCCTGCCAACAAAAGTCCATATGGTCAAAGCAATGGTATTCCCAGTAGTACTATATGGCTGTGAGAGTTGGACTATGAAAAGTACGGAGACTTACTAGTGATTTCAGCTCTCACATACTTTATTAGTTGAAGAACAAGACAACTGAGCCGGCTCGCAGGCCGGCTTTTATCCCCAAGTGAACCACACCCCAAACACACACACACCCGGCGATTCGCTATTTACATTGATTGGATTAACTCCTGCTCCTCCATTGGAGGGGAGTCAGGATCCACTAGTCCATTGTCCTTTGGGGCGAAGCTCAGGCCCTTCGCCTGGCCACATGGTGGACCGGTTAGAACCAGTCCAAGCACATGGCTGTCCAGAGCCCATGTTCTCCAGTGGATACATTACACCCCTTCCCCCTTGGTCCGATAAACACCCGCATACATAGTCTTTCAAATAGCTGGGGGGTCGCCGCTCTCGCGTGGAGCGGCGGGGCTCTGGCATGGGGGAACTGACAGCCTCCCGGGCGGCTGTGGGGACTGGTGGCCGCTCTGGTGTTGGCGGGGCTGGGCTCACCATCGCGGCCGGTGTGTCATTAGCGGTGGCTGTCAGTCCGGAGTTGAAGTCCCCCGGGATTTCTTTTGGTGCGTCCGCCCCCGCGTCTGGTTGAGCTGGCTCGTCCCACTCCTCCCCCTCATCCGGCTCCAGGGGTAGCACCCGGCGACGTAGCTGATCGATGTGGCGATGCAGGATCTGGCCGTCTTCTACCGAGACTTCGTAGGACCGGGGCCCACGGACCCGGACTACTCGGGCGGGAATCCACGGGGGCCCTTTCGCGTAGTTCCGTGTGTACACCGGGTCCTCTGGGAAGAACCCTCGTGCCGCCGCTGGCGTTTCCGTGGAGGGCTCCCGCTCGGGCGCTCGATCGGGATGTAACCGGTCCAGCCTGGTGGTGAAGCGTCGGCCCATCAGTAGTTCCGCCGGGCTCCGGCCGGTTGTCGCATGGGGCGTCGTTCTCTGGCCGAACAGGAAGTGTGCCAGCCTGAAGTCCCAGTCCGTACCTTCGGTCCGACGGAGCGCCTCTTGGCCGTCCTCACCATGCGTTCGGCTTGGCCATTGGTGGCGGGGTGGAACGGGGCCGACCTGATGTGGCGAATCCCGTGCTGGCAGGTGAACTCCTGGAACTCCCCGGACGTGAAGGCCGTCCCGTTGTCGGAGACCAGGGTGTCGGGGAGTCCATGCGAGCTGAAAATCCGCCACATCGCTTGGATGGCCGCCCGGGAGGAGGTGGATGGAACCGGTTCTACTTCTAGCCACTTACTGTAGGCGTCTACAAGTATAAAAAACAGCTGCCCCTGGAACGGGCCCGCAAAGTCGAGGTGCAGGTGCGACCAGGGGCGGTGAGAGGATTCCCAGGCCCTGTCTGGGGCCGTCGGGGGTGCGGGTCGGGAGGCCTGGCAGGGTTGACACCTTTTTACAACGTCCTCAATATCCCGGTCTAACCCTGGCCACCAGACATACCCCCGCGCCAGAGCCTTCATCCTGACTACCCCAGGGTGGTGCTCATGAAGGTCCCTCAGTACCCGTTCCTGTAGTGGTTTCGGAATGACCACCCTGCCTCCCCACATTAGGCACCCCTTATAGGTCGACAGCTCATAGCGCCTTGTGACAAAAGGCGCAAACTCCGGGTCTTGTCTAGCTGTCGGCCATCCCCTCCCCACCCAGTTCAAAACCCGACAGAGAACCCTGTCGTGGCCCATGAGGCGGGCCACCTCCTTGACATGTACTGGGCGACCGGGCAGCGATTCTAGGAGTGCGATGACGTGGGCGGGGGCCAGGTCTGGGTCCGTCGCGGGCAGTGGGAGGCGGCTGAGTGCGTCCGCGTGACCCATGGCCTTCCCTGGGCAGTGGGTGAGGGTGTAAGAGTACCCCGCCAGGAATATGGACCAGCGGAGAACCCTGGGCGAGACCATCTGCGGCGTCTGTCGATCGGGCGCAAGGAGGCCCAGGAGAGGCTTGTGGTCTGTAAGGATCTCGAACGGGCGGCCATAGAGATAATGGTGGAATTTTTTAACCCCCGCCACTATCGCTAGTGCCTCCTTGTCTATCTGCGCGTAATTACGCTCCGCAGAAGACAGGGTCCGAGAATAATAGGCGACCGGAACCTCCCGGCCATCCGGCAACCGATGCCCCAACACCGCCCCCACCCCGTAGGGCGACGCATCACACGCCAGAACCACAGGTAAAGCCTCGCAGAAGTGGTGCAGCATCCCGTTGGAGACCAACAAGTCTTTTACCGCCTGGAAAGCTGCCGCATGCTCCGGCTTCCAGGCCCACGGCGCCTCCTTGTCCAGCAGCCGGTGGAGGGGTTCAGCCACCGTTGCCTTTTGGGGCAGAAACGCGTGGTAAAAATTCAAGAGGCCTAGGAAGGCCTGGAGTTCCGGTTTGGACGTGGGGACCGGGGCTTGTGTGATCGCTCTAATTTTTTCATCTGTGGGGTGGATGCCTTGCGCATCGACTGCGAAACCCAGAAATTCGATGCGGGGCACCCCCAGGAGGCATTTCTCCTTCTTCACCTTGAGGCCAGCATCGTTGAACCTCTGCAGGACCCGATGCAACCGTTCGGCGAAGGCGGTGGAGTCCGGTGCCACAATGATGACATCATCTAAAAAGGGCTGGACCCCTGGAATTCCTTTCAGGAGGGAATCCGTGAAAGATTGAAAAATCCCTGGCGCCACTGAAACCCCAAACTGCAGTCTATTGACCCGGAAAGCCCCCTTGTGGGTGGTGATGGTTTGCGTTTCCGCAGCGGCCGTGTCTACTGGCAGCTGCTGGTAAGCCTGCGCCAAGTCCAATTTACCGAAAACTTTGGCCCCCGTCAGGGAGGCCAGGACATGGCTCACTACTGGGACCGGATAAGCGTGGTCCTGCAGGGCCTTATTTATGGTGCATTTGTAGTCTGCACAAATGCGTATAGCCCCATTCGGTTTAATAGGCGTGACAATGGGGGTTTCCCAGCGCGCTGACGCGACCGGTTCCAGCACTCCTTGGGCGACCAGGCGGTCGAGCTCGGCCTCAATTTTTTCCCGCATGGCTATGGGAGGGGGCCGTGCCTTTATGCGGATGGGTCGTACGTTAGGGTCCAGGTCTAGCGAAATCGGGGTCCCATTGTACCTTCCCAGGGTCCCGTCGAATACTTTGGGGAACTCCCGGCAAACCGCCTCCCAGTCTGCGGTCCTGAGGTGGTTTACACCCGCTATTTGGAGTCCCAAAGGCCCAAACCATGACAGCCCCAGGAGGCTCGAGAGGCGCCCCTCCACAACCAGCAGGTCCAGCAAGCCCGAGAACCCTTTAAATCGGACTTGAAACTTGCCCCAGCCACGGACTGCCACTGGGTTCTTGTTAAAGTCCGTCAGTTTCAAACCCCGTGGCTTGTGCAGTCGGGGTCCCCCCTTTGGGCATAGCGTTTTAAGGGTCTCAGCGGAGATTATAGAGAACGAGGACCCTGAGTCTATTTCCATTTGGCAGGGGGACCCCTCTATTTGGACAGTCACATGCACCTTGTCCGGGCTCTCAGGGGGCAAGTTACATACCATCTGCCGGCGCTGAGTCGTCACAATGTGCAGGCTTGCGGCGTCCAGCTGGGCCGTGGATCCCAGGCGCTTGCCCTTGGAGCGGCAGACTCGGGCGAGGTGTCCGGCCTTGTTGCAGGTCCTGCAGATGGCGTCCCGGAAATGGCAGGTCTGGCGCTCGTGAGCGTTGCCACAGCTGGCACAGGCAGATGCGTTGGGCTGGGTTGGTGTTGCGGGGAATCCCTTGTTGCGTTGGGTGCGTGGCTGTGATCGGTGGTTCACCTGTAAGACCTCCTCATCGTTCAAGTCATCCGAGGGGCCGGAGTCCTGGAGGCGATGGACTGTCTTAGGCCGGCGATCTGCGTGGGACTTCTCATAGGCAGCCGCTTCTTGGAGGGCGGCCTCCAGAGTGAGGTCGTCCCGGCTGATGAGCCTGCGGCGCAGCTTCGCCTCCTTCAGCCCCACCAAGAACTGGTTTAGGAGGGTATCTGCGAGGTTGGGGAAGGCACACCTTGTGGCTGCGCGGCGTAGTCCGGTCAGGAATTCCGGAGACGTTTCGTCGGGGCCCTGCGTTCTCGCGAAGAACTCCATTCGTTCCGCGAACTTGGTGGGCTTTGGTGCCAAGTGGTCGGTAAACGCCTTGACCAGCATGTCGTAGGTGGCGGCCGCGTCTTTCGGCAGGAGGGGGTTCACCAGGTCCTTCAGGAGGAGGTGTGCCTCAATGCCGCAGTAGCGCAGGAGATAGGCCTTCTTCGTACCCGCATCCATGATGCCATGGATCTCGAAGTGACGTTTCAGCGTCTCGATCCAGGTCTCCCAGTGTGCGGGACGAGAGATGTCAAAGGCAGGGAAGCTCTCGTTGCTAGCGGCCATGGTGCTCACCTGTGGAGGTCGCGGTTCAGGCGTAGTGTTGTCGGCGTTGGAAGCGAGGCTGCTCTCGGGGTCAGCGGTGCTAGGGAGCGATGCGGTGCCCAGGAACCGAAGAGGCAGACACGAAGCTCGGCGGCGGCGTTCGGTGCTTTCGGCGTTGGGGCAGTCAGCGGTGCTCGTCTCGTGGTCGTTGTTCATGGAGGGAGTTGGCATCCCATCCTCGTCGCCAGTGAAAAGTACGGAGACTTACTAGTGATTTCAGCTCTCACATACTTTATTAGTTGAAGAACAAGACAACTGAGCCGGCTCGCAGGCCGGCTTTTATCCCCAAGTGAACCACACCCCAAACACACACACACACTGGTGATTCGCTATTTACATTGATTGGATTAACTCCTGCTCCTCCATTGGAGGGGAGTCAGGATCCACTAGTCCATTGTCCTTTGGGGCGAAGCTCAGGCCCTTCGCCTGGCCACATGGTGGACCGGTTAGAACCAGTCCAAGCACATGGCTGTCCAGAGCCCATGTTCTCCAGTGGATACATTACAGACTATAAGAAAGGCCAAGCCCCAAAAAATAGATTTGTAGCATATCCATGGGAAAACATGGACTCTGGACAGCCATGTGCTCAGACCGGTTCTGACCGGTCCGCCACGTGGTCAGGCAAAGGGCCTGAGCTTCGCTCCAAAAGACAATAGAATGTAGGCTCCTCGCCTCCTTCCAATCGGGGAGCCCGGGATAACTCAATTACTGTAAATAAGTGAATCACGGGTGTTGTGTGTTTTGGGGTGGGGGTTCACTTGGGAATAAAAGCCGGCCTGCGAGCTGGCTTAGGTTGTCTTGTTCTTGATCTAATAAAGTATGTGAGAGCTGAAAACACTCGTCAGTCTAAGTCCTTTTCAAGATTCTTTTGAATTATGGTGCTGGAGAAGACTCTTGAGAGCCCCCTGGACTGCAAGGAGATCAAATCAGTCGATTCTAAAAGAAATGAACCCTGACTGTTCCCTGGAAGGCCAGATACTGAAGCTGAAACTCAAATACTTTGGCCACCAAATGAGAAGGGAGCACTCACTGGAGAAGACCCTGATTCTGGGAAAGATTGAAGGTCAAAGAAGAAGGGGTTGGCAAAGGATGAGATGGTTAGACAGTGTTATCACGGCAACGAACATGAAATTAAGCAAACTCGTGAGCATGACGGAAGACAGGAGGACCTGGTGTGTTGTGGTCCATGGGGTTGCGAAGAGTTGGACTCGACTGTGCGACTGAACAACAACAACAGACAATTTTAAATAGCACAGAAGCATGGCAGTATATATAGCAGAACATGTATAGATGATGCAGGGGACTAGGAAATAAAAAGGCAAAAAAGAACACTAAGTTACACTGGGTTCTGATTTACCTTGGCATTACTCTCTCAGAAAGGGATGCAAACCATCAGGAACAATAAACAAAACGATGGTGTTGGCATTATGCCAACTTCTTCTATATTCCTTCCTATTCCCCTGGACTTGGCACCATTACACTTAATGAGCTGAATATTTAACTTTTTCCTTCCCAACTGGGTCGATTCTATGAAGCCAGTCCTATATTGAGGAGCTGAGTTACCCAGTTCCCACCAAGCTGCCTTTGACCAGTTGTGCTCTGTCATGCACTACTGAATTTTAAGCCTTCAGGCTGACATGTTATAAGCAATCAATCCCCCCTATTCTTGATGAGACAGCCAGATGGCTCCCTAGGGTTGCCAGACCCCCCATTAGGGTGGGTTTTCCCCCAATGTTGGGGGCTCCAAACTGCCACTGGCTAGCAGGGGAAGCCCCACCCCCGAACAGCCTCCTCCTGCATCGACATTGTCAGTGTGATGACATGTGGAAGTGACGTCATCACACTGGTCATATTACATGGTGACACTCTACCATTTTGGCCAAAACTCTATAGTAAACAGAGTTTTGACCAAAATGCTAGAGCATCACCATGTGATGTGCCTGGTGTGATGATGTCACTTCTGCATAACATCATCACACTGTCAACATAGATGTGCTGTGACGTTGCCTTGCACTCCGCACTCCCAGAAGGCTCCTTCCTCCCCCCGCACTGGCCAGGTAAATAGACCTGGCAACCCTATGGTTCCCCCTTCATTTGACCATAATAGTGTGGGTTTCTTCCTCTAACCATAGCATGGCAATTTTATGGCACAGAAGATGGCCTTCTGATCCATAACATCTTCTTTCAAAGAAATCTGTACAATATTACCACCATGATTATATAACAAGTGAGAGTAGGGAACAATCCTTCTACTCTCACCCCCAGGGCTGCAACTCACTATTATGTTATATCCTAGTAGTTAAGTGTGGCTTAATCTGTGGATATTTAAATGCACAGATTAGGATCACATTGACATAAACTTGGGGGAATCTCCAGGTATGCATAAAAATATGGGGGGTTAAATCCCCCTGAAATAAAGAGTATTGCCTGAGCACACACAGATGATGGACTTACCTGAGTCCTGGTGAGGTGGTGGCAGTGATGGAGTCCAGGAGCCACTGGTTGCGGTGGTGTCCAGAAGCTGTTTCATGGTGATAGTGTCCAAAAGTTGCTTCAGGCCTGCCTATGGTTGCAGAAGTGTCTGGGAGGTGCTCCAAGCCCAGAGTGTCTCTCGTACACACCACTACAGTGGTTGGGCCTGGAGGTGACTGCAGAGGCCTAGAGCCTCACAGGGCTCAGGGTTTTTTTGGGGGGTGGGGGTGGCAGGCAGCTGTACCTGGGCTCTGTGGGCAATGGGGAAGGATGGGATCCCCCCATGAGTCTTCAAGGCCCTCATGTTGTTTTATAATAGTGAGTTGCAGCTCAAATACAACAAGGCAAAAACAGCCATCCTAGATACGGTTCCATGAAGTGTGAAGTACCACTGGGCCAAAAACAAATACTAGCTTTTCACCTAGCTATACAGGCCATTTAAGGAGAGAATTGCCCCCCCTCCCAAATTCTACCCTTCAAATAATGTCTGGCTGTTTTAAATTCAGTTTGCCCTAAGTGAGTTCTAATATCAGAAATTAAGTCATCTGTAGGGAGGGAACTAGCCTGGTGGAGGGGAAGGTATTAGGGAAATTGAATTGATCAGGATCATTGAAAGAAAAATTCAGGTGACCTTAGTCATTTAGGGTAATTTGGTTAGGGAATTTTTGTTGGGGGGACCCGGGAACCTTCAGCAATCCTGAAATCATTAGACTGGGAGAAGAACCCTTTCTACTCACTGATCTCCCATACAATAGCTCCTCCAACTAGCAATCACAGGTATGGAAACATACATTCACTGAGGTCAGCAGTGAACCAGGACATTAAAATGGTGCATGTGCAAGCCAAGCCAACTGTGAGATAAGTGAACCCTGTGGGGCACCTCTGCAAAGGCTGCTGAACTAAGACCAGCTGGTAGCAGCGTGGAAAGGGGCTAGGGCTGCCAGGCCTCCCACTTCAGTAGGGCCATGGGGGGGGGGGAAATATGTGTCACTGTGATACTACTTTGGGTGATACTGCTTCCGGTACAAAATTAGAAGCTCAATGACATTGCCTATAATTCGGTGGGATCCTAAAGTGTCACACTGATGCGATGACATCACTTCCAGTTTCACAGAAACTTCCTGTGGCTTGCCAGTGCTGGACTGGCAACCCTAGAAGAGGGAATGGGTGAGCCTACACCAGTTGCTGCCATCACTAGTCAGGACTAAGCCAAGCAACCTCTGTACAGGGCCACAACAGGCAGGACTTGCAGAGGCTGATTGGTTCATACCAAGGCCCCACAGGAGACAGCAAACAAGCCATTGCCTTTTGGAATGAATGGTCAGGAATGAATTAAATATTCTTTGTTTGGTTCAGATTGCTGTAGCCAAAAAGGGTCTCCGGGGCAGGGTTACACTGGGAATTGTCCCAGTAAAGGCCAAAATGCCCTGGCTGAGATAATATGTTGTTAATTTGCATTGGGATCTTGCTGAAAGTGTGCTCTAATAAGGCTAATCTTTAAGATTTAAGATAGGCCAGTTTCCTTGTCCCAGTGCACAATCAGGCGAACAGTGTATTCAGTTTTTCCTGTAAGACAGTTTGTGTCACTTTCATTGGTGTGGCATTTGGAAGATGGTACATTGGTTCAACACCCTGGAGAATGCTGCAGAGATGAGCAAAACCACAAGTGCTAGAGTAATAAGCAACACTCCACATCATCTTCATGTTCACATTGGTTCCTTTCTTCCATCATTTTTGGATGTTTTATATATAATTCAAGCTGCTGTGAACCAGAGACATTGACGTGGCTCCATGTCATGCTTTTAATGCCATTACTTCTGAGAACTGGACCCCAGATAGAATGACTCAGTCAGTGACAGTGTTCATTTGGCAGAAAACACAAAAAGCGTTTTATTTTTTAGGCCTTGGGGTTCAAACAATGAGAATGGAAAAGAAAAGTCAACACTTATTTCCCTTAATCCCTCATTTCTATGTGTTTACTAATGACTTTTTTTTAGACCTCAAATGCCAGGAAGAAAAATAATCAGTCCAATAGAACTTGACGGAATAATTCCCATTACCCCAACAGGAATTAAATATGTTTACATGTGGACAACATGAAGTTCATTTAACAGAATTAATTCATTCTCACTAGTCTGAAGGCCTATTTAAATATGAGACTGGCTGAGGAAAAAGAACTGATTTATGGGGCTTTGCGTATATGCACCCATACAGAGATCTGTAGAGTGTCTCATTTACTCATGCAATACAATGATATGTGTGTTATACACCTGCTGTGCATGAACGGCAGCCCATTTTAAATGAAACTCAATGCAAGTGCAAGATCACGGGTCAGTTCTTTGGCCTCAGCTAGCATCCTGTTTAAATCAAGCCTGACTTTCTTAGATCATTTGTGGTAATAATTTAGACTTTAATATGTGGTTCTGACCAGTCACTTTGAAATACAAAAGCAAAGAATATGTTCTACAGTACAACTGTAAGCAGAGTTACACCTTTCTAAGACTATTGACTGAAAGGGGTATCACTGTGCTTAGAATAGGCTATGTGCAAAATAGATCTCAGATTTCTTTAAAGACTAGAGTCTGGCAGAAATAAGCAATAAGGCATCTTGAAAGCAGAAGCAAAATGAGAAAATTTCTGCAGGGGAATACTGGCCATGTGTTTTGCCAGGAGAAATTCTAGGGGGGCACTGTCCAGAGCCCCCCTCCTGCCCTGTAGCGATGCCAGTAGGGGTGTGAATGGCAGCACCTGTCTTTGCCCTGCTGAACCAGGGGTGCTGTAGGTATCAAGGAGGAGCGCAGAAGTACCTCCCACAGCTCTTTAGCCCTCCATCAAGTGAGGGCTGTGTGGCGGTGGGAGCAGATGAGGCCCTTTTCCTGTCTCATTTTGGCCTTCCAGGCTACCCCTGAATTACAAGCTGACTACTGCCGTGAAGCGCCACTGGTGCCCATCAGTAAACAGTACTGCAGGAGTCACTTGACTCAGATTATGCCAGTAGACAAGGGTTCACTTCCCCTTATTCTTCTGCTCCAGCAGTAGCATGGGATGGGACCATTCAGCTCACACTGAGCTGATGGTGGCTCAGGAGGAGGTGGCTGGATTGCCTGCAACTATCATAGTTATCATTGCCAGTTGGATTCAACTGAGCAGCATCTGCAGGGGGCCACTTAGCTGGACGTTCCAATCTACCACTATGAAAATGCAAAAGCCAGCTGTTATGCACATTTAGTTCTAGAACTAATTAATTTGTTCATTTCATTTTATTTATTCAAAATATTAATCTATCTGAAACACCCATGTCCAAAGTAAGGCAAAAAGCAAAAATAAAGGCAAAAATGGTAACCATTATATTCGGAAAGGTGAAGATTAATTTAGGTAATGCACTAGGTATGGCATTCAGTGTTCAAAGAAACTGATATAGTGAAAAATTATAGAGTGGAAGCCCTGTTTGAACATTGTGACAAAAACAAACATAATTCTTATGGCTCATTAAAGGTGAATAGATTTTTACTGAAAAAGAAACCCATAGCTCTGATCAAGTGATAATTTATAGAACCTGAGGGAGTGGGCTATAATCGATGAAAGCCTATGACACAGTAGATCTGTCTGTGTTCAAAATGCCCTTGTGGTGGAAAGTGCTATCAAGTCACAACCAACCTCATAGGATTTTCAAGGCAAGAGATGAACAGAGGTAGTTTGTCAGTGGCTGCCTCTGAGAAGCAACCCTGGACTTCCTTGGTGTCCTCCCATCCAAATACTAACCAGGGCTAACTCTGCTTAGCTTTCAAGAGCTGGTGAGCTCAGGCTAACCTGGGCCAAATGCTATAAGAACTATTTTTATCTAGATAGTAAGCATGCTAGTGTCTCCCTCTGAAAAGAGGAGTTTGGAATTCCTTGACATGAGATAACTTAATGATGATCCAGAAAGGTCTTTGGGAATGAAGTCAGATAGCTTGTAGTTACAGATATGATGCCTAAACAAGATATTGCTGCACTACATGATAGCGATGGATCACTCCTAGGTGACTAAAGAGAAGAGTTCAAATGGTCTTTTTTGCATTTCATAGTAATAAATCAACTAAAGACATTCAATACAATGTACAAAGAGACCTAATCCATGCCTGATTTGACAAGAATACATAATCATACCCTCAGAGTTTATATGTGTAACAGTGAAATCCCCAGCAGAGCAACTGACACCTTTCAAAATCCTTTGAAATTCAGGGACATAGAAGGTTGTCATTCCACTCAGGATCACACTATAAATGCTGTTGCTTGGGAAGAACTAGTTTAACATGTCTTCTGCCACCAAGTTTTCTAAATGTTACAAAAAAAATATCTCATGTTGGAAGATACAAAATCAGAGATTGAACGTGCATGACATCTCAAAAGCAGTGCTTTTCAGACAAGCTTATTTACATGTTCAGCTGTTAGCCATCTGTACAATAAAAACAGGCACCAAGAAATCAAGTGATGTACATGCACACATGCATCAGGCTTCAGTCTGGTAAGAAGAGAAGGGGAACACTGTTGAATGGTAAAATAAGGCTGTGGTAAGGGCTACAGAAAGTTTAAAACAAGAGCTTCCCTTCTTCCTCTTCAAACTAATGCATGTTGTGTTTTTGTTCATAGAGCTAACTTTTAATAACAAAAGAACATTTACTAAATTGTTACCAACAGAACCAACTGGCATAGACTTTGTACACACACAAGAAGTCAAGCGCTTTAGTGAAAACACATTGTGAAACTGAAAGGGAATGTTAAAAAATGATATACAGTAATTAAAACACTGAGCCAGAGCCTCGGCAGGTATAACCAACCACATTTCTATGATGTCACCATGAGCTGGGCCAATTTTTATCAGGGTTCATCAGTTCCTGAACTGGGGTCAAACTACATGTTACATGTGAAATCCTTGATTGCATCTCCTGATGTATTTACTTTAAAGTAGCTTGGAGGGAATTTGGAGGGAGTGAGTCTCAATTTTATTCGAACAACAGCACAGGGGAAGAATTTGTAACCCCTTTCCTCCACATGCTATTTTCCTGGTCAAAATTAGAAACACACATACACCTTGATGCAAAGTTGTTCTTAGCTTTCTCATGGGGATAATAGCAGCTTTGGAAAGTGATTTAGATCAGGAAAGTGCCACATGGAAAAATGGTCAAACAAAAAACCCCCACATACCATTGTTCCCACCCAACTTTTAGACTACAAGGCTGCTTTAAAGAAGAATACAAACACTGTGAAGTTCAGTCATGAATCCCCCATTGTTAGCCAAATTGCTCTATTATTTAATAAAGATGGGGAATTATAATTATTGATATGCAATTGGCTTATCTATAGGATCTGACCTGTGTATACCAGAGTTAGAATTCCCAAGAACCCAAGAATAGACACAGAAACTGGATGGCTAAAATAATGATTTCTTTACTAAATATTCTCAAGCATACAAACAATATTCAGGCAATATAGAACTTAGGAAACAGAGGTGATTGATGGCTTATAGAGGGGTGATACAACATGTTCAGATGTGCAGAGGCCCATGAAGAAAGGATAGCAGCCCAAACTCAGAGACAGTCTGGGGGTGGACTGCCATCTTGGATCATGGCAGAAAACACATGGTCTAAGGCCATGTGTGTGCTGGGATATAGGCACTGGCAAAGAATGCAGACCAATGGGTGGCCCTGGGGGCTGGTCTCAGGTGAGAACAATAGATTACCTGGACCAATGATGAGTCCCAGGGGTGTGTGATGCCAGTAGGGGCAGACCTTAGATATGACCAATGAGCTTCCAGAGAGGCAGGGTCTGGATTTAACAATAGAAGCCAGGTGTTGGGTAGCTAGTTAAATGGATTATCTGACTTACTAATGGTCCTGGCCAGGGTAGACAAAAGGTGGGAGACGTCCCTGATTAACGTCAGGAAGGATTGCTAAACATTTGAATGATTGATTGGTTTATCCCAGTATTCTTGAGGAACAGAGCAGGAAAGACAAAGAATTCAGACAAAGAATTACTGCAGACAGAGTTATCTGCCAGATGGCCTCTAAATAGACTAGAAATATAAATACTTTACCTGGTAGAATCCATTGTCATTCCATAAACACAATCTCTGCTGGGTGGAGGGGGAAGACTGGAGACTTGCTCTGAGGTTGCCTGTCACCTGAATAGGAAATCCCCTTTTGCAGAGCACTTTCAGCCTGACTCTTTTGGGGACTTTGGTTCAGGTTAGAAAGTCGGGCACCCCTGCTTTGGGGCTACCCAAGAGTAAAAGGCAGTGCCTCTGGCAACACCATGCGATGTGTAAATGTATTACCAATACGTTCAAACAGCCCAACATGTGCAAGACCCTACCATAGGATAGGTCACATTGACTGTAACTGTTTTTAGAGCTGTTTTCTTTACTGAGTTACTACCTCCTGCCTCCGACTTCCATTTGCATTACCTCAGAATGTGCCAGAATGAGCAGAGATGGACAATTTAACTTTAATATTGAGAGGACATAATGAAAAATCTTTTGAGAATACATGGCCAAGATTGTATAAATGGATGGAAGAATATAACAATTAGGGTTTTTTTAATATAAACTCTCCTAAAAAGGAGAGGACTTTATTGCTTTTTATAAAGAAAGGGGGAAGGGTATACAGAGGGACAAAGAAAAGAAGTGAGTGAATTTCCTGTTAGTATGTTAAAACTTTTTGTTAGTAAAAAATAAAGTTCATGGCTTCTACCATGGTTGAACGATCTTCTTTTCATCTTACTAAAAGTCCAAAACAGATCTGTTAAAAAGATTAGTAAAGTCCTTTGGGGTTAATTGTTAATATACTCCATTCTTGCACATCACGAACAAATCATATCTTGGGGTGTCTTCCTTTCAAATCTCTTAAATTGTACGATGGGCCCTTCTTTGCTTTTCCCTCCTCCGATTCTCCTTCCTCCTCCTCTGGGCCACTGTCTTCTTCGCTGCTTAACATTGTCCATTTAGCGAGTTCTGCGTCTTCCTCTGAACTGGTGTGCCTCTTCAGAAATTCTTGGGCTTTGAAGACGGAATCAATCTTCTCTCTCTTATCGTTAAATTTAAAAACCAGTCCTTTGGGGATCCACCATTTGTAACTGACTTGGTACTTTTGCAAAAATAGGGTCAATCCTTTATATGCTTTTCTTTTCAGACAAATTTCATATGGAACATCTTTTAAAATCCTGATATTCTGTTCACCAATCTTCAAGGGCATTGCTGAAGTCACTCGTAAAATTTGATCTCTAGTACCTTGCTTAGTGAACTTGACAACCACCTCTGCTGGCAAATTATTTTTCTTGGTAAAGTTAGAGTAGGATCTGTATACCAGATCCATCTCTTTGCTTAATTTTTGTGCTTCTTTGCCAGTTATTGGTGCCAAGGCATTCGCCAAAATAGCTCTGAGATCTTCTTTTTCCTCTTCCTTTATGCCCTGAAAATGGAGAGTCAAGTTTGATTTTTCCATCTGAAGCATTAATATTCTTTTTTCCTGCATCTCTTGATGTTTCTCTATTTTGTTGACCTTTTTCTTAATTTTCTTGGTGTCTTCCATCGAGGTCAGGCATTTCTTTGCAATCTCTTCCATCTTCTTAGCTGTATCTGTTAATTGCTTCTGTTGAGTATTGAGGACACCTTCCATGTTACAGAGAGTTTCACTGATTTTTTGCATTTGATCCAGCAGAGGGCCCAGCATCTCACTCTGCTGATTGACAGCTGGCTCCGGGGTGGGTGTGCCAGAACCGGAAGTCCCTCCCAGCTTCTTCACCGGCTTGTCCGGGACTCTTTTCTGACCCAACATTTTTATTGTTTACTTTTACACAGTCAGTGCTGCACAGCTCAGGAGTCCAGCTATTTTTTTCAATTTCAATACAACCCCAAAAGGTAATTTCACCAATCTGCTTTTTCACTCCACCCCCTTCCACTCTCCTTTATAAGTTCCATTTTCTAAGGGGGATTCTTCCCCCCACCCATGCGCTTGTGCGATTGGGGGGGAGCACATTTGAAATGCTTGCAAGCAGATCTCCAACTCACAGTTTTCTCCCGATTCTTCCTTTTTTAATTCATCCTTCACTGCTTCACTCCAGGAAGTCGGTGGCGTTGCTAAGTCCCATATGGGCACAACACAGCGGGGCCACTGGGGCAGGGGGAAAGCCTCAATTTCCCAGCCATCAGGCCAGCAAAGAGGCTACTCCCCAAGCGCCCCCTGGTTTGGAGCCTTTAACTAAGGCTCGCTAGGATCATTCGCTTGTGCGAAGACCCCCCCGACCGTGTGTGGGCTGACCATCTCCGGGAGAGTCCTGAGAGGTGGCCACCATTTGCTCCGCCGAAACCGAAACCGAAACCAAAGAGTATAACAATTAGTGTTATGCAGGGGTCTTTTCGGGGGGGAGCGCACCAGAGCGCAGCTCCGGGAGCTCAGTAGCCAAGCCCCGCCCCCAGCCGGCGTCCCGGAGAGTCTTTCAGGCAGCCGAATGTCAATTTCAGCTCCATTATATCCTATGGGCCATTGAAGTCAATGGTGAAAACATAGGGTATATTCTGGGGGCTGGAGGGGAGGGGGTTTGAGGGAGAGCCTCCAAACTCACAGGGTAGCTGATGGAGCCTCTCCCCAAGATACCCACCAAGTTTCAAGAACATTGGACCAGGGGGTCCAATTCTATGGGCCCCCAAACAGATTGCCCTTATTCCCTCCATTGTTCTCTATGGTGGGAAAAATATAACTTTTTTATAACATAAAAAATTATTATAAAAAAAGAATGTGCCAGAATTGTGCTGCACAGTCAGTTGCATGTGAATTGCATGCAACATGGCTTTCTTTGGAGTAGTGTGTGGGCTTTTATTTATTTACTATTACATTAGATTTTTAAACCTCCCTCCCCTGTGGAGCAAAGCTCAGGGCAGTGTATATCAATAGGGAACATGCCTATTTGAAATTCAGAAGCAATAAAATACAGTATTTAACCCAAGAAGATGATGCTGAAACATATGAACATAAAAAAATTATCATTCTTATGTTAAGTGCTAGTAGATACCAAAATACACTTATCTGAATGTAAAGTGGGTCATAAGGTTCAAATAACCATTTATTTAGGATCAAGTTGTTTAGAATCTGTGATCTGATCAATCCCAAAAGAAAGTTATGAAGACAGTAGTTTAAGACAATGATACTCATTCAGTGGCTCAGAAGCTACTTATGACTCTTTTGAGCACCATTCCCCAATGTGGCATCTTCCCTATGTTTCAAGAAAGCAGGCAAGGCCTTTGCCTGGGGAGGGGCTTGTGTTTGAGAGTTGATTCCCACCTTAAAACAGCTGCCAGAGGAACTGGTAAGCTGTGAGACTCCTTGAGGTGCAGGCTGTTTCTTCTCTGTGAAGCAGATTTTCCCACCAAAAAACTGTTTCCCACTCTGATAGAGCAGGCTCTTAGCAGCATATTTTAATAATAGAGTTATAACTTTCTGTGTGTTCCACCTTGTGATTGTGATTGAGAAGTTATTTGGCTTTTGCCCAGGCCAGAGATGTATTGTAACTCAGCAAGAGCCCTCTTATAATTCCTTTGGAAATGGCACTTGACACAAAGTAAAGTTCAAACAGAAAGGCTGATTTTATGGAATAGGTACAGTTGGATTAGAAATAGGGCATGGGACAAGTAGCTGAGGTAACTGCTGTTGTTTAAACAAATTAGAATATTTTGAACAGGCAACAGAGTATAGTTGAAGCTCATATTCTTAGAGAATCAGTTCTTAACTCAGAGACATGTTTGTCTTGGAGATTTCTTTCAGCAACAATGTGTCTTAATAAAGTTTCATAAAACTGTCTCAGTTTCCTGGAAGTTAGTAATTTCTTCCTGTATTTAAATACTTCCCTTGTGGGATTATAACTTTCCCTTTTTTTTTTACTCCTGAGGAATCTACAACTGTTTCCTTTTTCATAAAAATCAGGAGTTCCTTCTGAACTGAACCCCCTGAATAACTGGGGAAGAAATATCCTTCTCTTTCTAGGAATGATAATCATTTTATGTTTGGCTAGACTGGCAGTTTTCAACCTCCTTTCCAGTGTCTTCCATCAAACCTAAATCCCAGTTCTGGAGACTGTGAATAAACTTTTACTCAAATGTGATGGTACACAGTAAGGGCAAGGAGTTGTGTCCCTTCACTTCTTAAGTGACTTGTCTGTTTCCCTCAGACCAACAAACATATCCCTCCTGACTGGCAACTGCCGTCAAACGATGACTGACTACGGACTCCTTTGCAACATGACTGACAAAACTTTTTAAAACTCTCCTCAGCTGGCATTGACCAATCAGAGAGAAGTGGATGCATGCAGGCAGTAGCCTGTCAATCAAATGGTGCTTTACAGTGAGGCATTACCCCTAATCTCCCAGTTCTCTGAATGTGATGCACTAAGCATCCTAGTTTTTGGAAGTCAGTTCATCACACAGGCCTCATGCCAGGGATGGAAATAAATGTGACTCCTTTGGTTGATGGTAATTGTGAATGTGGTTCTCTGTGACCTGTGGAGCAAGTATCACTAGAATGAGTATCACCACAAGAGCCAGGGTGGAGTACACATGGAACACATGAAGCTGCTGTATACTGAATCAGACCATGGGTCCATCAAAGTCAGTATTGTATACTCAGACTAGCAGCAGCTTTCCAGGGTCTCAAGAAAAGATCTTTCAGATCACCTACTACCTGGTCCTTTTTTAAAAAACTGGAGATGCCGGAGACTGAACTTGGGACCTTCTGCATGCCAAGCAAATGCTTTATCACTGAACCACAACGTCTCCCATGTAGTGGTTAAGAGTGGTGGACTCTTATCTGGAGACCCAGGTTTGATTCCCCACTCCTCCACATGAAGCAGGCCTTCTGGTGTCATTTGCCTCTTGGTATCCTTTGCTATTACACAAGAAACAGCATCCACTTCACTGATATGCCCTTCACTGATCTGTGTGGAACTGGAACACACTGCAGTGAATCCAATTCTTCCAGAAATTATTTCCAAGTATTTACATTCCTGATGACAACTGAGTTTTCTCAAACCAAAATGCTCATTCCGCAAAATATGAATGCTAATCTACCTATAAGTACCTTTAGCCAAGAGAAAGGGATACCATTCATGAAGTGACTGTAAAAAGATTAAAACACTTCAAAATCTTCCTTATTTGGAATAAGGGGATTCCCAGAATGACTGTCTTGACAAGTATATGACCTTTACAGTACTTAATCAAATATGTCTTAGAACTATGAGTTTAATATGTTGCCGAAGGCTTTCATGGCTGGAGTTCATTGCTTGTTGTAGATTTATTTATTTATTTATTTATTTGACATGTATCCTGCCCGCTCTGCCAAGGCAGGCTCAGGGTGGCTTACATAAAACATTTTAGAACACTAAAACACTAAACAGCATGATAAAAAGCAGAGACATCACCTTGCCAACAAAAGTCCGCATGGTCAAAGCAATGGTATTCCCCGTGGTAATGTATGGCTGCGAGAGTTGGACTATAAGGAAGGCCGAGCGCCGAAGAATAGATTCTTTTGAACTATGGTGCTGGAGAAGACTCTTGAGAGCCCCTTGGACTGCGAGGAGATCAAATCAGTCAATCCTAAAAGAAATCAACCCTGACTGTTCCCTGGAAGGCCAGATCCTGAAGCTGAAGCTCAAATACTTTGGCCACCAAATGAGAAGGGAGCATTCACTGGAGAAGACCCTGATGCTGGGAAAGATTGAAGGTCAAAGAAGAAGGGGACGGCAAAGGATGAGATGGTTAGACAGTGTCATCGATGCAACGAACATGAAATTGAGCAAACTTCAGCGGACAGCGGAAGACAGGAGGGCCTGGCGTAATCTGGTCCATGGGGTCGCAAAGAGTCGGACTCGACTGTGCGACTGAACAACAACAACAACAACAAAACACAAAGTCAGATAAAACCACAACAATACAATTATAAAACAACAGCATAAAGTGCTAGTGCTATTTGTGGCCGATGGTGGGCAATAGTAGTGTCTAACATTGACATG
Source organism: Gekko gecko (assembly GCA_029375565.1). NCBI lineage: Eukaryota > Metazoa > Chordata > Lepidosauria > Squamata > Gekkonidae > Gekko > Gekko gecko. The sequence goes on along the minus strand of JAPDNY010000001.1, from coordinate 229,694,026 downwards.
TTAATGATGAAGTTGATTTTCCAGGCTGTATGGCCATGGTCTTGGCTTTGAAATTTTTCTTTGAAAAATTGTAACCTGTTACCTTACTTTGAAGATAATTTGAAATCAGAAGCACCTTATTAGACATTCTAAATTCCCACCAAGTAAAATCAAAGATTTTTATTCTCCTCATAGGTTTGGCTGGCTGAAATTCAATGTATCATTTACATCTCCAGCAGTTTTCTTCCTCATATATATAACAGGGCTACTATAAGATGAGATGTTTTATCTGTTGTTGATGCTTCTCCACAATGGATTTAACATGCATGTCCAGACAGCCACATCTGTCTCCCATTCCCCAGTCATTGGGCCCCCGTCCTCACTTCCAGCTTTCCTGATGCTGGATAAAGTCCAGTATTTTCTGATAAAACTGGTCTCAATGCAAATTCCCAATGTCTGATCTCTCCATTGCACACTGAAGCCATTTGGGGAGTCTGAGGCTTCTGCTCCCTGACCACCATTGTTTTCAGTTAGTGATGTGTGCATAACTGCATATTTGCTCGACAGCAAATAAATGGTTCTATGCATGCACAGAGCATACTTTAAAAAAAGAAGAAGAAGCTGGCTGCCCACCCTCTCCATGGTAACCATGCAACAGTAGACTGATCGGTTGACCATGGGATGAGGTGGGATTAGGGTGGCATATCTGTTCAAAACTCTCCAGAACAAATAGTTCTGGAGAAATTAGAGGCATGGCCAGACTGCAGCAAGCTGCATGTCTGACCACAACCCAGCTTACATAAGGGGTGGGGCTAGCACCACAAAGTTATTCAAAATTGAGTCCACAATCAAGAGAGGGGCAAATCTGCTGTATTGAGATTCAGGGCACAGAGTGATGATTCATGTTCATTTTATCAAAAATTAAATTCCAAATTATCAAAGAGCTGGTGCATCTTTTCAATAAGGACAGGATAAAAGGAAAGGGCACAACAAAGATTTATAACATTATTCATAATGTGGTAAAAGTTGGTAATGGGAATGTTTTCTCTCTTTCTCCAATCGCACTAGAATTTGGGAACACTGAGGGAATCTGATTAACGTTTAGATAAATTCAGGATAAAAAACAAATTCTATCCCACAGCATCAACCAATTTTTTCCAAGACAGCTTGCAATTTACATTAATAGGTATTATAGAACCATACATAGCATCATAAAACAATGCATATTTCTAAAAATCACAAGTAATCCTTAATAGAAAAAAGTTAAGTGGGAACCCACAAGAAACTTGCACGGAGAAGGTATTCCATCCCCCTGCCTTAACTTCCTCCCCTCGCTCCAACCCCTTCTCTGACACTTATCCTCCACTCTATTTCTCTCCCTACCACTTCTAACCCACTTTCTTTCTGCTCCCACCCTATGTCACCTCCATCCCTGTTGCCAGCTCAGGGGGGGGGAGCATTGATGACTTCTGTGACATTAGTGAAATCCTATTGGGAGATTGTTCCTGGGTTTCATTCAGTTTGGTGTGACAGGACTAAAGAATATGATATCAAATCAAAAAATAACCCTTGACTACTTGTGCTGCTGTTTGGCAGCATTTTGAGCAAAGAATATCTTTGGTCATACTCCAGAGGCAGTTTTTGATGTGCACCCTTTCCTTTGGATTGTGCCATTTAAATGTCTTACTCTTCCCAATGGTGTCTCATTCCATGTGCTCATGTTCCTGACTGCTAAGGAAAGAAACAGGAATCATTAACAGCTATTGTCAAATGAAAGCAGCTTAACAAAGCAAGAGGTGTCAGAGTGGAAGAGCAGAATGGCCTTTTGTGGTATTTGGAACACAATCAGCACAAATTTCAAATGCTCTCTTGCTTTTACAGATGAACAGGTGGTAGTGGGAGGAGGCTTTTCAAGAGGAACATTTCCCCAAGCAAAGGGTCAGTCTTTATACTAACTCCATGGCTGTTCTTGTATCTTGGCTTGTGTTAATGAAAGATCTTATATGTTTGTACAAACATAGTTGGTAACTAAAAGTTTTTTCTTTTAAAAAATGAGAGGCACTCAGAACATTTATTAGAAATTACAGTTTTCAAAACAAATCAGCTTTTCAAAAAAATTCACACATACACACCTCCAGTTTGTGCTTCTATCCCTTGAGCATATTTAGCCTTGTTTCGAATAATGCTCCAGGGAAGCTTCCATGAATTTCCGTCAGTCTTGTGTGGGAGCAGAACCTTGTAAATTAGGCCTGCAGCAAGTAATTTGATGTTTGCTTGTTTGTTTATAACTGCATGAAGTCATCTGTGACTTAGTGAAAAAGTCAAATGAACTCAAATAAATGTTTGTATATAGGTATTATTCTGCATGTATCTTGCTTGTAGCGGTTGCACTACAAGTCCGCTGGTAGACTTGGACAAAAATCCTTCTAAAAGCTTGTAGCCTGTTGTGTAGTGGGTTCAGCACGTATTGAAGACAGACGCTCGTGATTATCAGCTCATAGTTTACTTGCACACAACACAACAAAAAACAAATGGCTAAGATGGCCAACTATATACAGTCCCTGGGGTGATACCCATAGGTCCCATTGGAGGGTTTAAACTTCCCACCACAGTTCCAATAGGTGCTAACTAGGAGTCTCAGGATCCTAGTCCCCATTGTCCTTTGCAGTCAAGCTCCAGTTGCAAACTGCTGGCACCTAGTGGCGGTCCGCAGACATGACCCCTCCCATCGTAGTTTGAGCCCCCCCCCAGGTGACATAGTCCTTGAGATAGGCTGGGGGCTGGCACTCCCACACAGACTGCCTCGGAGCAGGAACTGGGGTGTTGGGAGCCCGGGCAGGTGGATTAACCTGGACACTTGGCTGTGGTTGTGGAGGGGCCTCTTCAGGTGCTGAGGCGGAAGAAGGCATTCTGTTTTCTGTTTGGGTCACGGGGGCTGGACCCTGCTCTGGGAACTCAACATCAGCTGTGGTGCAATCAGGGTTGTCTGGCAGGTCTGCGTCTGCAATACCCAGAGCCGGGGTGTTCTCCAGCACCTGGAGCAGGTGCTGTCTTAGCTGATCCACATGCCTCCGCAGGACCTGGCCATCTTCCATGAAGACCTCGTAAGACACGGGACCCATCAGGCGGATGATATGGCCAGCTAGCCAAGTGGAACCCCTGCCGTAGTTCTGGATGTACACAGGGTCCTCCGGAAAGAACCCCTGTGGTGCCTCCCTCTGTTCTGACAGGTCACGCAACTCTGGGGACCTGTTTGGGTGAAATCTGTCCAAGAGGATCGCAGTTCTCCGACCCATCAGGAGTTCTGCTGGGCAGTGGCCAGTACCCAGGTTTGGGGTTGTCCATTGTGCTAATAAGAAGCAGGCCAGGTGGAACTCCCAGTCACCCCCCATTATGGGGCTGAGGGCTTCCTTGGTGGTATGCACCATCTGCTCTGCCTGGCCGTTGGTGGTGGGATGGAATGGAGCAGACCTCATGTGGCAGATCAGGTTGCTGTGCAGGAACTCCTGGAAGTCCTCTGCTGTAAACGCTGTCCCATTGTCCATGTGTTGTGAAGATCTTGCAGAGTGCCCGGATCGTGGCCCTGGTGGAGTCACTTCGAGTATGAGTTCGCAGTGACCAGGAGCAGTAGTTTGTGGAACGGCCCAGTGAAGTCTATGTGTAACTTGGACCATGGCATCCAGGTAGACTCCCAGCTTGGCACGTTTGGCAGTGCTTCACCCAATCCTCCACTTCCACATCGATCCCTGGCCACCAAACATAGCTCCTGGCCAGGGCCTTCATGTGGATGATCCCAGGATGTGCTTCATGAAGGGCTGCTAGGACTTGATGCCACAGGGCACTGGGGACTACCACCTGGTCCCCCCACAGTAGGCATCCCTTGTGGGCAGACAACTCATCCTGGTGAGCTCTGAAAGCTGTAAATTCCAGGCCTGCTGCAGCCATGGGCCAGCCCAGAACCTGGGAGATGACAGAGTCCCTGGCTGAATGGTGGGTGCCATCCCCAGCCCGGAGGGGAGAATCGGGGAGGCCCTCCACCTGGAGGACATGGTACACTGGGGCCAGGTCGGCATCAATGGACGGCAGGGGCAGGTGGCTAAGAGCATCAATGTGACCCATAGCCTTCCTAGCGCAGTGTTTTAGTGTGTACTTATAGCCAGACAGGAAGATGGACCACTGAAGGACCCGTGGGGAGAGAACTTGGGGCGTCTGCCAGTCCACAGCGAGGAGGCTGAGAAGGGGGTGATGGTCCATGGCGATGGTGAATGGCCGGCCATAGACTAAATCATGAAATTTCTTCATGCCCGCCACTATCGCCCGGCCCTCTCAGTCTATGTGGGTGTAGTTCCATTCTGCTGCTGATAGCATCCTGGAGTAGTATGCGACAGGCACCTCCTGCCTGTCCAGGAGGTGGTAGGCCAACACAGCGCCCACACCTTAAGGGGAAGCATCACAGGCAAGAACCATCAGCAGTGCTTCGTCAAAATGAGCCAGGACTTTATTGGATATATTAGCATCACTTTGACCACCTTGAAAGAGGCAGCCTGATGGGGGGCCCAAGACCAGGGGGTGTGCTTGTCCAGGAGGTGGTGTAAAAGCACTGCTACTGCCACCTTGTGGGGGAGGAAAGTGTGGTAAAATTTCAAGAGCCCTAAGAATGCCTGGAGTTTAGCCTTTGATTTGGGCAGGGGAGCCTCCACGATGGCCTTCACCTTGTCTCGAATTGGATGTAGGCTGTCCGCATCAACCGTGAAGCCCAGGAAATTGATGGACAGAATCCCCAACAGGCACTTCTCTCACTTCACTTTAAGCCCAGCTTCGTGGAAATGGCGGAGGACGGCACGCAGTCGAGCGGCGAATTCATCTGGCGTTGCCGTGGTGATCAGCACATCATCGAAGAACGGTGTGATGCCCGAGATCCCTTTCAAGAGAGAGTCCATCAGATGTTGAAAGAACCCTGGGGCCACGCTCACCCCAAACTGCAGTCTCTTAACCTTAAACACTCCCCTATGAGTCACTATAGTTTGTGCGGCAGCGATTGCCTCATCAACCGGTAGTTGTTGGTAAGTTTGAGCGAGATCAAGTTTGCCAAAAATCTTTGCCCCTGCCAAAGTGGCTAGCACGTGGCTCATGACCAGGATCAGATAGGCGTGGTCCTGAAGAGCCTTATTTAATGTACACTTGTAGTCTGCACAGATAAGAATGTCCCCGTTTGACTTCATGGGGGTGACTATGGGGGTCTCCCATGCCACATGGGAGACTGGTTCCAGGAACCCTTGCTCTACGAGGCAGCCCAGTTCCGCATCTATTTTAGGCTTAAGCATGAACAGGACCTTCCTGGAACACATGTGGATGGGGGCCACTTGTGGGCTGAGCTGCAGTGACACAGGGGAACCCGTGTAGTACCCTAGAGTCCCATCGAATACAGCCAGGAACTCTTGGCAGACCTCGCCAAAGTCTTGTGGGGCTCAGAGCTGGACACCCTCAATCGAGATACCCAAAGGGCCAAACCACACTCGGCCCAAGAGACTGACTAGGTTGCCCTCGACTACAATCAAGTTCAAGTAGTCATCAAAGTCCCGGTACTGGATCCAGAAGCTTCCCACACTCAAGACAGGAACATTGTTCCTGAGAAAGTCCATCAGGGTCATGGGGGAAGGTCCTAAGTGGGGACCCCCGGGCACAGTCTCTTAAGGGTCTCCACCGAAATGATGGAGGCCGCAGAGCCAGAGTCCAGCTCCATGGAGCAAGGTGACCCTTCTATTATGACCTGGACCTGAATTTTTCGGGCTGAGGTTTGGTTCAGAAGCCACAGTACCTGCTCTGATGATTTGCATGCCAGGGGGTAGAGCTCATTGTGAGACACGTCATCCTCATAATGGGCGGCAGACTGGCAGCCCTGCTGGGATTGCGATCGTGGGGCTCAGGACCCCTGGGAACGGCAGCCTGGCCAGCTCAGTGGGATCCCATCCTTGTCGCCATTGTTGTGTACTGGGTTCGGCACATATTGAAGACAGACACTCATGATTATCAGCTCATAGTTTACCTGCACACAACACAACAAAAAACAAATGGCCAAGATGGCCCACTATATACAGTCCCTGGGGTGACACCCATAGGTCCCACTGGAGGGTTTAAACTTCCCTCCACAGTTCCTATAGGTGCTAACTAGGAGTCTCAGGATCCTATTCCCCATTGTCCTTTGGAGTCAAGCTCTGGTTGCAAAACGCTGATGCCTAGTGGCGGTCCATGGACATAACATAGCCATTGCAAGCTTCATTTATACTAGGAGTTGGGAGAGGGCAGCAAGGACTTAATGAAGGCCTGGTTTTCTTTATGTCCCTTACTGCCTCAGATAAGCTTCTTACATCAAGACTGGGCACCATAGGGGTTTCTACTCCATGAACAACTGGTCAAGATAGCTGCTGTAGTTTAGATGGTGGAAAACAGTCCCAGTGTCAGTGCAGAGAAGAAAGGATTCACTGGTACTGGTGCTGGGAACTAGGGAATGTCTGGATTCCCACTCTCATTAGGATTCAGGTTCTCTGTATTCTGGAGGACTTGCTATAATGATTTTCTGCTAACATTAGTGGTCTTTGAGAAGACAGGGTCTTTTGCTTTACTCTCATGGAAACCAAGGACCCTAGGAATTTTTTAAGTGCCCTGTACACATGCTTCCGTAACCTTATGACTGAAGGATTATACAAAAGGCACTCAAATTCCTTTGCCAAGCATAGACATGAGGGAAGGGGGGGTTAGGTCCCTGAGTGTGCATTTTGGTGATTCAGACATCTCTGGAAAAGTACGTCCCATCCACACACCAGCCATTTCACCCTTTTAGTGGCCATTTCTACCCACCTTGAGTGGGGCCTTTATTGCATATTAATAAGCAATTGAATATCATTATAAAATTATAAAAGTGTCTCTGAATTCTCAGACTTCATTTTTTAAAGTCTCTAGCACCTTTCTTTGTGGAGATATAAGGGGAAAGAACCTCTGTACTGAAAGGGGCTAGAGCCTTTAAAAATGAAATGTGGGAATCCAGAGAACCTGTGACACATTTCATTGTAGCATTAAGTTTATATGATGGTATTCAACGGCTGATTTTTTAAAAAAATGGGGGGGGAGGTTGTCCTGGTAGTGCAGGGGCAGGAAATAACTGCTGCTGAGGGACTGGGGTAGGGAATCTATGGGGAAACCTGCCATGTGGAAGCCCCATTGCTACTATACTATACTGTACAGCCACCCTGAGCCTGCCCTGGTGGGGAGGGTGGGATATTAATTAATTAATTAACTAATTAAATATTGGCAGCCATGACAACAATGGGGAAACTACACATACCTGTCCCCATGTGGAAAACACATTAGTTTTTAAGATGCCACAAACTCTTTGTGACTTTAATTACAGCAGACCAATGCATCCACCCCCATGGAATAACACAAATTAGGTAATTCTATAACACAACAAAAATTTAATACCAGTTCAGTGAAGCACAAAACTGTATAACTCCATGAGGAGTTGCTGGAAGAAGAAATTGACCTGGCTTGCTTAAGTGAAACAAAGCTGGAAGAAAGCAACATGGGGTGATTTCCCACTAAAGCTGCCGCGGGGTTGCGCCGCCGTTTGCCCCGAGATTTTTAGTCAATTTCACACCCGAAGCCGCGGGGCTGCATTTTGACCCACGGCTTCGCCCAATTTCCCCGCAGTTTCGTAATCCTCAAAAAACAGGATTACGAAACTGCGGGGGAAATCGGGCGAAGCCGCGGGTCAAAATGCAGCCCCGCGGCTTCGGGTGTGAAATTGACTAAAAATCTCGGGGCAAACGGTGGCGTAACCTCGCGGCAGCTTTAGTGGGAAATCACCCATGGTGTGTCTGTCCTCAACCAACCCCCCCCTAAGTATGCAGTCCTTCACCAACCCCGCACAACTGGCTGAGGGGAAGGATTAGCTATTACCCTGGGCGAATCCTTCAACTTTCACAGAATTCCAGCGCAAACTATCACTGGCATTCACTGTATGCTCCTTATGTTAGAGATTGTCATGGGTGTGGGTGAGGAAGAGCTGCCAGCGCTGCCAGACCTTGCAGAAACCACAGCTGGCCCCTCTGAAGCAGCACAGGAGGACAGTTGGCAGCTGCTGCCTGCATCAGCATTCCTCGCACCTGGCCCAGATGAGGGGGAGAAATTGCAAGCTGAAAGCCCTCCTGACCAATGTTCCCTCTAAGCTGTGGAGTCTTGTGAGCAAAAATTCTACTTTGTGAGCTACTGGCATTAATGCTGTGAGCAAGTGATTTGGCTACTGCATAAATTAGTTTGCTCTGGAGCCATCCTTCCTGAGCTAAGACAAAAACATGTGAGCTGGAGGCTGAAAAACTGTGAGCTAGCTCACACTAACTCAGCTTAGAGGGAACACTGCTCCTGACTTGCCTCCACATGTGACTCATCTAAGGGAGCGGCTGCGTCAAGACTTAGCAACCAGGCAGCAAGAGGCCAGACTACAAGGAGGATGCTTGTCTAACCCAGAGTTTTAACAGGAGCCTGGATGCTCACTCGACTGGCTAATTGGTAGCAGCGTTTAGCTCCACACTCTGGGCAGAGTTCTTCATTGAAGCAACGAGTCAGCTTCATGATGTCCCGCATCCACTTCATGATGTCCCGCATGATGTCCCACTCAGTTCTTACTCATATACCTAGACTCTCAGACCCTCTGACTTTGGACTACATTTCTGGTTAGTGATTTTGGACTTGGCTCTGTGTTCCTGGCTCCTAACCCCAGCTTGGCTTTGGACTTTGCACTGTCTTCCTGGCTCCTGACCTCAGCCTGCTTTTGGACTCCCTCTGACTGGTACCCCAGCGCATGAGAGACTAAGAATGGATTAGGCATTCTTCTTGTTGTCCAGCCACCTAGTTCCCCTGTGGGTACCCCCCGTGATTTGGAAGAGGTACTGTTATATGTGGTATTGGAGAATCCTAGACAGGTCATTCTGAGGAAGTTCAATATTCATGCAAAGGATACCTCCCCAGGACCAGCCCAGGATTTTATAGCTTCTTTGACTGCCTTGGGCCTCTATCAAATTATGATGGGCCAAACATATGAAAGAGATCACACGTTGGATTTAATTTTTTGCACTGAGCCATTGACAGAAGGCTTGGTTTTGGGATTAGACATTCAGCTTGAAACATGGTCTGACCACTATCTACTCAAGGCAAATGTGAAAGTGGCCCGACACTTCACTGGAAAAGTGGCCTGATTAAAATGGTCCAGCTATGGAGCCTTTTGAATCTTATCAAGTTCTAGAAGGCTCTGGGAGATTTTAAGATGCCAAACACATGCTCAGGTGAGACTTCAGAGGGAGTGTGGAATATGAAGCCCTTGAAGTTATCAACAAGTTTGCCCCTCAATTACCATTCCTACCCTTGGGGCAAAAACCAGCCCCCTGCTTTACCACAGAGTTGGGTGACCTGAAGAGGCCCGGGATATACCTAGAACAATATTGGCAGTGAACTCATACAGACTCTGATAGTTTACGCTATGGAGCCCATCGGAAAACCTATGAAGTGATCGTGATGGTGGCAAAGAAATGTTACTAATTTTTTATTATAGCATCAGCTAGTTCACAAGCATCTCAATTGTTCAAGGTAGCTCATTACCAGCTGACAACAAAATCAGAGCCTTTATTGTCCCAGGAAGAGACAAACCGTGATACTTTTGCAGAGTTTTTTGCTGGTAAAATATTGAGAATATCCCTTGATCTGGATGTCATTTGTAACATAGGCATACCAGAAGAAGGGCCTAATATACCACGTGGTCTATTTATGGTCCATTTTGTCACAGTTTCCATGATAGATATCAATAAGATCTTGGGACTGCAGTAGACTCTGGATCCTTGTGCATTTTGGCTGCTAAAGTTACGTGAGGAACACATCAACAAACCCTTAGTATCTATTATAAATCCATCACTAACTCAGAGCAATTTCCCTCAGGCACTGAAACAAGCAGTTATCTTTCCACTACTTAACCCCTCCCCCTACAGAAAAATGATATAGTCAATTATTGCCCAGTCTCTAATCTGCCCTTTCTGGGCAAAGTGACTCAGAGAGCAGTAGGCCTCTTCCAGGTCTTCTTGGATAAGTCATCTGTTCTAGACCCTTTCCAGTCTGGCTTCAGGCCAGGCTATGGGATGAAGACACTAGGCTGGCTTTGGTTGATGACCTATGGTGAGTGCAGACAATACGGCTCATCTGGCCACTGGCTTTTGCAGCCATGCAGCCTGGGTGTCACCTTTGCCTCCTCCCAAGGAGAAGAGGCAGCCAGAAAGGTGGCAAACAGCTACATACTGGTATCAGCAGGGGGGTGGTGCCAGAGCCCTTTTAGGTTGCCCCCAGCCCTCCCAGTATGAGTCTTCATCCTTTGTTTGGAGGGCAAGGAATGCAACGCAGTGCTTGCGATGGGGCCTAGGACCGAAGTTGCCTGGGCAGGCCAGAGGCAGCGATGATGTTGGCGCTAGCCACATCCATGCAAGCTCTGGCTGCCAGCAGGGTTTTGCGGCAGTGCAGGAGATGGGCTCAGCAACAGGCAAAGGACCTGGCTGGGCTCGGCAGCGCTGGTAGTGGCTGTGTGAGTCAGCAGTGGCAGGGAGCTCAGTGGCAGCTCCTCAAAGACAGACCCAGTGGCAGGCAATGCACCCAGGTGGGCTTGGTGGCAGCAGCTTGAGGCAGAGGTAGTTGTGGTTGCATGGGTGGCAGCAGTGCAGCCACTGAGCAGCCTGGTGGAGAGAAGCTGATGTGTTTGGCAAAACAGCAACCACTCTTAGCCGGATGGTGACAAGGTGATAGGCGTGGGCTGGCGTGGGGCAGGATTCAGGCCTTGGCCCTGGGCTGGGCACGGCACCTTCTTAATGGGGGTGGGTGGGTTGGGATCCTCGTGGCAGGGACCAACCTTTTTGGAGGACTTAGGTGCTTGCTAGGGTGGATCAGGGCCTTTTTCTGCTTGTCTGATTCAGGGCTCCCTGTTAGTTTTGGTTTTGGTGGTTGCCATTTTGGGGAGGCAGCCATTTTGTGCTTAACAAATGGCTCCTAGAAAGGGCACTGGGAAAGGCAAGGGGAAACAGCCTGCTCCCAAGGCTCCCCCTAAGAGACCTGTCCCCACCCTCTCCTCTTCTGATGAGGATGAGGGTGAAGTGGTGCAGTAGGCCATTCTTGAGTGGCTGAGGGTGGTGGAACAGGCTGTTGGAGTCACCTCACTTGTCCCACCAGCTGTGGGGGGTGAAGGCCAACAGAAAGAAACTCATGCTGCAGCAAAATGGCATTTTCAGGCTGATGTGTTAACGCATTTGTCTCTTGTTGCGACTAGGACTTCAGCTGCTGGGACCAGCAGTAAAGTGTTTGCATCAAGGGATCCTGGCGTGGCAGACTCAACTGAAGCCCCCAAACAACCATCTACTATTGACCCTGGGCCCTCTTTGGTGGGCCCCTCAACTCCTATGGGTAAGTCTGATCCTCCTGCTCAACAGTGAGTGACATGGCCTGGAGTTCAGGTGGCATAGCCACCCCCCATGCCTGGGCCTTGGTGGGGCTATCCTCCTCCCCCGGGGCTGCATATGCATTGGTGCCCAATTCAGCTTTGCCTTTGGGGGATCTGGCACTTCCTTTGGATGATCACCTTTTGCTAATGACACAGGAAAAGATCTCTAAAGGCAAGTACGTTGATGTCCCTACCCTTCTCTGCTGTGTGTTAGAGAAGGAGGACAAAGATGAAATGGATGACAAGGACAGGGAGAAGCTTAAAAAGATGAAAGTGGATAGAACTTGGGCCAATTGGGTGACTGTTTTCCTTGTGTACGCGGGGGTGCTTTCCAGGGTTCAGTCCTGGCAGGCGTCCCCTCTATTTCAATATTTTGATATCATTTACAAGGGATATACTGGGTTTGCAGGCCCTGCCTGGTTGCAGTATGACAAAGAGTTCAGAATGAGGGCAGCCATGAACCCAGCATTGCAGTGGGATCAGGTGCACCCTCACCTCTGGCTCCAGGCTATGGCACGAGTCTGGCCAAATTTGGGTGATAGGTCCCACAGCAGCCATCTTGTCCAGCACTTTCAGTAGTGACCACTTCCTGCAGTTCCGTGGGGCAGGTGATTTAACCCCATCAGCTTTGCTGGGAATTTGGGTTGCCAGGGGTGTATAATTGAAAGGCCTGCCAGTATCGGCATGAATGCCCATTGTGCAGTGGATCCCAGCCCTTTTCTGCATGTTTCTGGGCAAAGCCCCAAAAAGGCATGAGAAAGCCTGAAGCAGGTGGATCTGGACAACCTGCTGGTAACTGGACCCAGTCCCATAAAGCTGAGAGTTCTTGAGGCCTTGTTGCATGACTATCCCAAGAGGGCTGACAGTGTGCATTTACTAGATGGCTTTCATATACCTTATCAGGGGGGCAGGGCCCCCTTTATGGCATGTAATTTAGGCTCTATTAGAATGAGAAGGAGCAGGAGAGGGATGAGGGTAGAATCCCAAAAAGGGACCCATACCCAACTTGAGGGTTTCCCCGTTAGGAACAGTTCCCAAGAAAGCCCTGGACGAATACCACCTTATCCACCATCTTTCTTACTCCCAGGGGTGAGTCTGTTAATGATTCTATTCCTGACTCCTTATGCTCGGTCCGGTACACTTCCTTTGACCAGGCGGTGTGCCTTGTTCACTGCTGTGGCTTAGGCACAGAGATGGCAAATGTGACATCAAGTCAGCCTTTCACCTTCTCCCAGTGCATCCGGATGACTTTGAGCTGCTGGGTTTTGCTTTTCAGGACCAGTTTTATATGGATAGGGCATTGCCCATGGGTTGTTTTGTGTCTTGTGCTGCATTTGAGTGCTTTAGTTCATTTCTGGAGTGGGCCCTCTGCTCCTGCACTGGCCTGCCTTCTGCGGCTCACTAACTGGACAATTTCTTGTTTGCTGGCCCTTACGGCTCTGGTCAGTGTGTGCTTTTGTTGAATACATTTCTGGACCTAGCCACAGAGTTGGGGGTGCATTTAGCCCACGAGAAGACAGAGGGCCCTACCCAGGTTTTAACTTACTTAGGGGTGGGATTAGACACAATGGCCCAAGCCTCCTGGATTCCTGTTAGCAAGTTAGTCGATTTGCGCAGAAGAGTTGTGGAGTTTGGGGGAAAGAAGAAAGCCTCTTTGCATGAGTTTCAGCAGTTTGTGGGTCACCTTAACTTTGCCTGCAAGAAGGTGGCCCCTGGTTGTACCTTCCTGTGCCGACTGTGTGATGCGATGAGTGGCTTGCAGCTTCCCCATCACAGGACATGAATTACGGCAAGAATGAGGGCTGATCTGGGGATTTGGCTGGAGTTTTTGGAGTCTTTCAATGGAATCTCTTTCTAAAGGAATAATTTGATCCAGATCCATTCAGATGCTATGGGGTCCTTAGGTTTTGGAGTCTTTTTCTGGGGGCATTGGTGCATGGAGGGTTGGCCCACTGATTGGGTGGAGGCTGGTTTCACCAGGTACCTTACCTTCCTGGATTTTTTTCCTATCCTGATCAGGCTGTGGGGGGAGGAATTGGCCAACCACACAGTCCACTTTTGGTGTGACAGTTTGGCTGTGGTGCAGTTCATCAGCTCTCTCACATCCAGATCACCTCGGGTTATATCTTTGGTCTTGGTTTTTACCCTTTGCTGCCTTCAGCTCAATATTCTGTTTCTTGCCAGACACGTACCTGGAGTTGACAATGGGGTGGCTGATGCTCTCCCTTGTAAACAGATGGAGAGATTCAGTCAGCTCACCCCAGGAGCAGATTTGCAGCCGGTAACAATGTCACTGGAGCTCTGGTTGGTTGGAAGGCAGAGGTGCACAGGGCGATGTGACTAGCCATTGCCCCAAGCACGAAGAAGGCATATAAAGATGTGGTCCACCAGTCTGCAAAGTTTAGAGATGGAGTAGGGTACCCCAGATTATGGCCAGTTCTGGCTGACCACCTGTTGCATTTTTGTGTCTCTTTAAAAGGTAAGTGCTTGGCTGTTAGCTCTCTTAAAGAACTCCTTTCTGCTATAGCTTATACCAGTAAAGCTCAGGGGCTTAAGGATGTTACTGGGGGTTTCAGGGTGTGTAGAAGGCTGGATGCATGAGGCTGGGGCTAGGGCCGATCTGTACCAGCCCATGTTCCCTTCAATTCTTCAGGGTTTGAAGGCGATCTGGAGGGAAGTTTGTGCATCCCTTTATGAGGCCTCATTGTTTCATGTGGCCACCCCACTTGCCTTTTGGGGGGCTTTCCGAATAAGTAAGCTGGTGGCCCAATCGAAGTCTGATGGATCTGGGCGAGCACTGGTGGTGAGGGATGTGTGCTTAACTGCTGGTGAGGTGCACATTATGCTATACAGTTCCAAGACAGACCAGTGGAGATAGGGATCAATAGTTACATTAGGCCCCTGCTCAGAGAAGGAGCTGTGTCCTGTTTCAGCCCTGACTACTTTCTTGGTGAACAGGGGGCTGGATGAGGGCCTATTGTTTCGCCATCTGGATTCACATCCATTAACTAAACATCAATTCTGGTCTGTTACCTCTAATGCCTTGGAGAGGCTGAGCTGTCGGGGGTGCAGTTTTGCACTCACTCTTTTTGTATTGGTGCTGCTTCCACTGAGGCAGCCATGGGTCACCCAGCACAAGCCATACAGCATTTGGGCAGATGGCATTCTGCAGCCTACAAGACCTATGTCCATGACTAAGACATAAGGGGGTGGTCCAACCCATCCCTCAAACAACAGATGCAACAGGCCAGGCCACTGCAAACGTCTGTGTCCCAGCCACTCCACAGTAGCCCACTGGCTGAAACCGAGCTGTTATCCCATGGATATGTTGTCGAAGGCACCTTGACACAGAGAGTACTCCATCTTTATGTGTTATACCTCTGAGGATGCCAATTACAACTACTGGTGAAATGTCAGTGTCGTGCCCTGCATCCAGCCTGGGGGGGCGGAGCCTTCCATGGAGACCTAGTCGGCCAAAGGGCAATCCAGAGGGGTATAGCCAGGAACCTCAGATATAGGAGAGGGCCCAAGTTGGCGTCACCGCTGGCAGCCGACTCTCCTGGAGCACACACGTGGGGAGGCCCCCACATCTCTCTTAGCTGGCAGGCAACTCCCTTCAGTCTCCGTTTATCCTCTCTGGCTCTGGCTTCCACCACTCTTTTATTCCCTTCCACCAACACCTGGTCCCTCCGCCTCCCTCCTTCTGAATCCCATAGGCTCTTAGGGTTGTCTGTCTTCCTTGCCCCTCTCTTCCACTGGCTGGGGCATCTCCCCTTTTAGAATCAGCTGGAGGCCTCACCCCTTCTGGGTTTCAGGGGCTGGAGCTGACATCTTCACTGGCCGCAGTGGCCGCGGGCCCATTTGTTCCTCCTGCTGGTCCTGGAGCTGTCCGGCACGAGGTAAGAGGAGTCTCTGCATTGGAACTGGTTGGAGCTCACAGAGTGGGCCGTGGAGATGCCCATGGGCATGCCCAGCCGGCGCCTTCCATGGGGTACTCCCTTCTGCGGGCCACCAGGCGGGTCCAGGTTGCCTCCCTGTTGTCATCACCCCTGACACTCCCCTCTGGCCCTCCAGTGCCCAGGCTCATTCCCACTTCCGAGCCTTTGGCATCGGAGCTGTCGGAGGTGGGTTGTCGCCTGGTGGTGGGGCAGGCAAGCCCTCCCAGCCCAGCATCCCCCGTGGTCCCAAGCTGCATTGCCACAGCTCATTGGTGCTCCCTGGCCTGGCCACCACCAGGCCAGGGATCAGACAGAGTGGTTGGATGGCATTGGGGCCACCGGGCTTCAGTGGGGGGTTGTCGGGGCTGCAGGAGCCATCCCTGCCCTCCTGTGGGGGTGTTGGGGTGCCGTTGCTTTGGGGGCCGTCGTCCCCCTGGTTGCTTTCCTGGGCATCGTGCCTGCTGCAGCTTGGGGTCGGCCCAAGCCGCGGCGCTGCAAGGCAAGACAATCAGTTACAACCAGCATGTATACTCGGGTGAGGTAAGAAGTGGTCCAATCCACCTTGCACCATACCAAGCACGGCACCATGGCAGATCAAATGATCAAGGTTCCTGGCCAGTACTACAAAATAATTAGAAAATCAGCTGCTAAAACTATATCACATTAGAGAGTAAAGACACTCTAATTTGCCTCCATGTGCTGAACTGTATCCACCATTAGCCCTTTACTGAATCACTGCAATCAGAATCATAGTGATCATAGGTTTAGCTATTTGCAGGTAGCGGTTCGTACTACTGGCAAGTGTGGATGAGATGCAAGCCCACCAGAAGCCCTCTACACTCCCAAAGACAATTTTGTGGGTGCCTGCTGCCTACATGAGCCAGCCCTGCATGAACTTGTTTTCAGTTTCAAGTAGTCATAGATATCTTTTTCACTGACCTTTACAAGTTATGAAATATACTCTTATAGTGTATCCAACACAAAACCCAGCAAAAGCATTCAGTGAGTACCGCTAATAGTGCCAAGTGGCACAATGTCCCATATGCTTGACATATTTATCACAATAGTATACAGAAGCAAGGAAGTCTTTGAAAGAAAAATATAATAAAAAGGATTGTTTGTATTTCAGAGTTCCCGCCCGCCCAGCAATGCCGCTGGTGGGTGGGGGCTTTTTTTGCCACCCCAAGGAATGGGGACGGCAACGGGGCCAGGATGCTATGTATCCTGATGTGGCAGGGGGTGGAGCCAGCCATTTCAAAGGGCTTGGCTCTGCTCCTGCCTTTGTAGTTGCTCCACATGCTCGAACAGCATAGCAGCTCGGAGCACACAGGATGAGCTTGTGGCCTACTGGAGGGCCTAGGGCAGTGCAGCAGCCTGTTTTCTGCGGCAGCGGCAGCCCATTTTAGGCGGTGGCCAGTTTGCAGTGGCAGTGGCCCATTTGAGGCGGTGGGGGCTGGTTTTTCGGTGGCGGCTCTTTCGAGGCGGTAGGAGCCCATTTGAGGTGGCAGCGGCATTCCTTGGGCCCTTTCGAGGTGGCGGCAGCATTCCTTGGGTGGCAGCGGCCAGTTTGCGGTGGCTGGTGGCAGCCCATTAGCAGCAGCATCTTGGGGCCAGTAGCAGTGGCTCACAGCAGTGCTGCTGCTCGCAGTGGCCCCTGACTGTTTTTGTAAACACGCACACTCACATGCACACACACACCATTCACATAGGGGCTTCAGGAGGGGGGTTGTGGCTGTGGTTGGTGAGGCTGCTTTTGCTGCACCCCCCCTTTTTCCCCTGGGATTCACCCCAGTATTGCCCAGTTTTCATTGTTACTCCCCCACCCCCACCTAGGTGGGTGTTGTTGCTGGGGAAGGATTAAGGCATCCAGCTGCATTCCTCTCCCTTCAGGCCAGGGGGTGTAGTGGAAGGATTCTTCTAGGGGCCATTTTCAGAGGGATTTTTGCTGCTCCTGGAGCGTGTAGGCCGGGCAGCCATTTTGAGTGTGGTATTTTCCTGGTGGCCATTTTGAGTGGCTTTTCATTCACATCACTGGGACAGCCATTTCATAGGGTGTTGCATATTGTTAACTACTGTGGCACACTTCTGGAGGATTAGTTTATACGTTATAGGCTTTAGTTGCTGACCATCTACTTTGGCCATGGCTTCAAAAAAAAGGGGCAGAGTAAGGCCAAGGGAAAGCAGCCAGCCCCTAAGAGGCCCCCTGTGCAGCCTGTCCCTGTTATCCCCTCTGATGATGAGGAGGATGACCCGGTAAATGTCACTATTCTTCAAGGCTGGCTGTTCTGGCCAAAAGGGGATTTGGGTAAAAAAGCAAAAAGAGATTCTAATTCTGTTTTTCAGGCACAGGTGCTGGCCCGATCGGCCTTTTTGGAGGATGGACAGGGATCCTCTGCAGGGGACAGTGGCAATGCGTTGGCATCTGGTCAGCAGGGGCAGAGCAATGAGGACCTCCAAGTGGAAGTATACAAGGAGCCCCCTAAGACTGATGGTAAGGAGAGGCACAATGATAAGAGTGGTTCATCTCGGCCGTGGGGCCCCAGCCCTCAGGGTGCCTCTGGGTCCGCCACCCACATGCCACTGGTCAATTGGCCTCAATACGTAGGTTGGGGTTTGGACAGGGTGGGGTTATTCACACCCAGGCTTGGGCATTCCAAATCAGGGGCCTGTCTCATATGATTCAGTACCAGCCAGCGCCATACCATCTGGCGATTTGGCGCTGCCCCTTGGTGATCATCTTTCTGTTGTGACAAAGGAGAAGATCCTCAAGGGGGATTAAGTGGACGTATTTACATTATTGTACCGTGAATTAGAGAAAAAGGACCGGGAGGACCTTGATGAGAGGGAGAAGGAACGCCTAAAGAGGTGAGTGGTAGATAGGACTTGGGCCAACTGGTTTCCGGGGGGTTTAGTATACACCACAGTGGTCATCAGGCATCATCCATGGAGAGCGGTGTCCATGCTACAATACATGGACATCATTTATAAGGCCTTCACCGATTTTCTGAACCTGGCTTGGTCGCAGTATGTATGCATGCAGTTCCATATACGTGCAGCCATGAATCCATGAGGTGGGATCAGATCCACCCAGACTTGTGGCTGTAGATTATGTCCACGTCTAAGTCATCGAGGGTGGAAAGATCACATAGTGGCTATTCAGTTTGGAAGTTGCAAGGTCAGTTGGCTACCTGCACCCAGGTGGGGCGGGTAGTTCAGCAATGCCCGCTTTGTTGGGAGTTCACTTCCCAGGGGACATGTGGTCGCAAGGCCTGTTCCTTCTGACACAAGTGTCCGTTATGTGTGGGGCCTCATGCATTCTCTAACTGCCTTAAACCGAAAGGTCAGGGAGGGGGTAGAGGTGGTAAGCGCCCCGATGGAGGTGGAGGCTACAACCCCCCTCCTGTCAAAGGGACCTAGCCCGATAAAGGTACAAGTTTTGGAGCATTGGTTGCGGGATTACCCGAACCAGTGAGATCACGCTTACCTCCTGGAAGGTTTCATGTTGGGGTTTAGAATACCTTACCAAGGAAGTAGAACTCCATACTTGGCTCCTAACCTGAAATCTATTCAGGGAGTGGAGCACATAATTAGGGAAAAGGTAGCCAAAGAATGTAAGGAGGGTAGAGTCCTTGGTCCTTTTCCTTTCCCCCCCAGTTAGCAATTTGAGGGTTTCCCCATTGGGAGTTGTGCCTAAGAAGGCACCTGGAAAATATCGCCTCATTCCCCACTTGTCTTACCCATGTGGGGAGTCAGTAAATGACGTGATACTAGAGGAATTATGTTCAGTTAGGTACACATCCTTTGATCAGGCCCTGTGGGTGGTGTGCTGCTGTGGACAGGGAGTGGAATTGGCAAAATACGACATTAAGTCAGCCTTCCACCTTCTTCCTGTCCACCCAGACGACTTCGAGCTCCTGGGTTTTGCTTTTGAGGACAAATTCTACATGGATAGGGCCCTTCCGATGAGGTGCTCGGTGTCCTGTGCTGCTTTCGAGAGGTTCAGTTCCTTTCTGGAATGGGCCTTGTGATACAGGACGGGTTTTAGCAGTACGGCCCAATACCTTGATGATTTTTTATTGGCAGGAGAGAGGGGTACGGGTCAATGTCAGTTTTTACTGTACAGCTTTATTAAGCTGGCAGGGGAGCTGGGCTCTTGCTCAGGAGAAACCAAAAGTCCTACCACCATTCTGACTTTCCTGGGAATAGAAATTGACACGGTGGGTCAGTGCTGCAGATTGCCTGTGGATAAATTAACTGCACTACAGGTGTTAATAGATACAGCTAGGGTGAAGAATAAGATAACCTTACTTCTTCTAGGGGTGCAGGTAGCCAGCTGACCTTGTGGCTTCTGGACTGAAGTTACTGGAGTTACAGCAGTTGGTCAGCCACCTCAACTTTGCATACAAGATTGTGGCACCCAGCAGGGCCTTTGTCAGGAGACTCTGTGAGTCTATGAAGGGCCTCTGTCTTCCTCATCATAGAACTAGGGTTACCAAGGGGATACAGGATGACCTCCTTGTATGGAAGCAATTTTGGGGTTCATACAATGGGGTATCCTTTTGGCGTGAGGACCTCCTAGTCAAAGTGGAGCTGCAGGTTACATCTGACACTGTGGGTTCCTCTGGCTTTGGAGTATATTTCTGGGGGTATTGGTGCACTGGCGACTGGCCTGAGGAATGGTTCCAGGCAGGGTGGGTCAGAGACCTCACATTTTTGGATTTTTTTCTGATTGTCGCATCAGTGTGGATTTGGTCAATTTGGGAATTTGACAATTGCACCATCCACTTCTGGTGCGATAACATGTCCACAGTACACGTAATTAACTCCTTGACATCTAAGTCCTCCAGGGTCATGGCTCTGGTCAGAGCCTTTACACTACAGTGTTTGCATAACAATATTATGTGGCTAGGCACATGCTGGGGGTCAATAACAGGGTCGCTGATGCTCTCTCTCGAAAACAGATGGAGAGATTCCGTCAGCTGGCTCCAGAAGCCAACCAGTTCCTGGTGTGGATGCTAGTCGAGGTGTGGCAGATTGGTGGGCTCAGGCCGATAGGGCAATGAGCTTGGCTCTTGCCCCTTCCACATGCAGAGCTTATATGAGGGCGGGTAAGCAATTCCTATCCTTCAGGGAGGGAGCTGGCCTGCAGCATGTTTGGTCTGTACCTGTCCCTCATTTCATGCAATTCTGTGTGAAATTGAGAAGTGAGGGCCTGTGAGCACGATCCATCAGGGCCAAGTTGTCTTCACTGGCCTATGCCAGCAAGGCGTCTGGGTATGTAGACAAGACGGGTGACTTCCGTACTCAGAAGATGATCGAGGTCTGGTCCAGGGAGCATGGCATAGCAGCTGACACAAGAGAACCTTTGACCCCAGCAATATTGAGGGGGCTCAGGACTCAGTGGCACACATTGTGCGGGGATGGCTATGAAGCTGCACTGTTTCATGCAGCGTCACTGGTTGCCTTTTTTGGGGCACTGCAGATCAGTGAGCTAGTGGCCGGCTCTCAGCAGGATGTTTGAGGCCTAGCACTTGAACGGCGGGACATTTATGTTTCAGACTCCACTGTTGGAATTAGGCTGCGCCAGTCAAAGACTGACCAGCGAGGCAAAGGGAAGGTTATAGAGCTTGGACACTGCAGAGGTCAAGTTATGCCCAGTGTTGGCTTTGAGCCATTACCTGACCTTGCAAGGCAAGGGCCGGGGCTATCTATTCAGGCACAGGGATGGCACTCCCCTCATCAAGTTTCAATTTTGGAGCCTGACACAGAAGGCACTGCCTCGATTGGGACTGGATGGGGTCCACTTTGGAACCCATTCTTTCCAGATTGGGGCTGCTTCAACGGCAGCTGCCATGGGGTACCCTGGCAGTGAGATTCAGTGAATAGGTCACTGGAAATCAGGCTGCTACAAGGGATATGTCTGAAATTGCGCTGTTTAATATTAAGTTGGGGTTATTAATGATATTCTTCTTACAGATGCTGCAGGCTGTGGGGCGAGATGAAGGGTCACCATCTGCAGCCACAGCATGGTCTTCTGGGCAGCTCATCAGGACAGGAGGACCTCCAGTGGTTCTCATCTTGGCCTTAGTGAATGGGTGACTGTAGAGTGGTTGGGAAGGAGGGGCGTGCACTCCTTCCCCTGCTCTTTGATGAGAGGAGGGGGCTTCCTCCTCATGTTTTGATAATACACTTGGGGGCAATGACCTGGGTCTGATGAAGGGCAAGGCCCTTGTGTTGCAGGCTGAGGCTGACCTTGCGAGGATAAGAGCAAGGTGGCCAGGCGTCCAGATAGTATGGTCAGCCATACTATCCCATCAGGTGTGGTGGAATTTGGGGGACCCCAGGTGGGCCAGATGTAAAGTCAATAGGCAACTGAGAAAGGCCATGGATGCTGGGTTGGGTATGTTTTTGTCACACTCCGATATACGGGTCATGTTTCCAGACCTGTATAGGGATGACAGGGTGCATTTGTCTGACAAGGGCAATGGGATATTTTTACAGGACTTGCAGCAGGGGATTAGGTTGGCATTAGGATGCTGAGTGGGGAGCAAAGGCCAAAGCAGAGGCTTGGCCTTGGCTCTGGCAGGTTTGTGCAAACAAGAAAATGGAACTGGTGAGCACCTTACGGCATATCCCGTTAGGGAACAGGGGGTCATCAGGAACTGCCTTCAGATTTTAAAGTTCTGGGTGGGAATGGTGATCACCTCTGGGAATGTTTTAGGGCAGGCTCCTCCCTGCAAGTTGGAAGGCTTCAGGGGTAGGCTCTCCTAGAGGGTAACCAGTTTGCTGGGCTGCTGGTCACAAGCCAGAGAGTTGTTCTCAAGACCGGAGCTGGATGACCCGCCCATCAAGGGCAAGGGGGTTGGTCAGGGAGTGATGCCTGCCTTGCCTGGCTCCATGCTTGCTTAGTTGTTATTGCTGCAATGTTCTGTTAATTAGTTAATATAGTGGCCCTTGTTTAATTCCAAACCGTTGTCTGTCTCATTATTCTGGCGGGGGGGGGGAGTTTTATTTGCAGCATTGTGTCAAGTAATGTAATAGGCTGGAATTTTCATCTATTCATGCAAGATAATGTTCATTGGCATAAACATATTTTAAATTCTTTTCACACTAAAGAAGGACTGCAAATTCTTCAGCCCCAGCTCAGAAAGATTGTCTTGAAATCATAGTCCTTACATTACCTTTCCCTGAAGAGATAGATTTATTACTTGGACTAAAGTACAAGAATCTATAAAACAATGGGGAAGCTGAGACACAAGTCACTAAAGTACTGTTACAGATGCCTGGATGTTGTTGTCCTTACTTTGTCTTTGGCAGACAGTTTGCAGATTGGGAACAGAGCAATATAACCAGCATGACTTCACCTAGCAATAGGGATCCAGGCTCTGGAAAGAGGCTTAGAGTGATTTAAGAACTGGTGACAAGGGGGAAGTGGAGAATACATAAAGCAAACTCAGGCCACACATGATTGGTAAGATCAAAATGCCTATAAAAAGATACAATCCAGTAGGCCAAGACACAATGATTTGAGCAGTGTGGGCTTCACTGTGATGGGCATATGCCTTTGGAACAGGTCACTGAAAGACAACTGGAGACAAACAATTTATTAGGAATGAAAGAATTTCCCCTGTTTATTCCTTTATTGTTCCAGGTGTGTTCACTCTCCCCTGCATTCCACTTCCAAAGGGCAGTCTTGCCCATAACCACTATTGCCCTAACACCTGATGATTTATCATGCCCAGGAAATTATTCTAAGTGCTACAGTTTGTTGCTGGGGGATGAGACTGAGGTTTGTTATACTTCTATTTAAATTCCAACTCAGTCACCAGGGCTGCTTTGCTACCTTTCCTATTGGGGGAACTGATACTTTCATTGCAACTTCTTTCAAGAAACAGGTGTATCACACAATCATTATCTAAGGAGTTCTCCATGGCATGTATGAAGCATATGAGGTGAACATATAAAGAGGCCTAAGGAAGTCCCTTGATGAAACCCTCATGCCCTCCAGCTTTGTTTGAATCATTATGTTGAAACAGGTGCAGCCAGTCTTATACACCATGACCTAAAAGGAAAGCAGTGGGATCAGTTCTCAGTGTATCTAAAATTACAATATTGTGAAGTACTAATTTACTCAAGAACATGCCTGTTAGGCAATAGGACTTTTTGTTTTGTTTTGTTTGTTTGCTTTAAGGCAACATGACTACACTGGAGAAATTGGGGTGTTGTGACTTAGGACCATAGCTGGGAATTTTTTCAGGAGGGGGTGCCAGTGGGGGACACTCTGTTAATTAACTGAGCTAATTAAATTAGCTCGGTTAATTGAATTAAGCCAGCTGTGGAGGGAGAGAGGAGGAAGGCTGGGATCATTCTGAGCCAGGGGTGCCTTTGGGTTGCCAACTCCTGGGAAATTGCTGGACATTTTTTTTTTGGGGGGGTGGCTTCCAATAACCCTTGTGTTCAATGGGTACTTATATCAAGGGGAAGGAAAGTGTGAAATGTGGCTACTTCAAATGGTTGCTGTGAGGATAATATGGGAGGGAAATGGTAACTTTTCCAAGCTCCTTGATAGAAGGGTGTGATATAAAAGAGGATACAAATATACAAAATGTAGGGTGCAGACAGAAATAGCAATTTATTAGCTTCTTTAGTCATGTCTTTCCATATGATGTATGGGTTAGAAAACTGGGGTGAGGCAAACAGCACAAACATCAGACACAAAATCCACCCCCTTCAAAGAATATACAAGTTACTCATGCATTGCTTCCACTGTTTATTCTTTACAACAGTTGAAGTTGGTGCAGCATGTTTATGTAAAGGCCAGTGTGTTTTTTCCCCTTGGAGCCAGTTCTCTCAACACAGTCATAGTTTTCAAACAATGAACTCTATGAGGATCAGTGTGTGTGAGAGAAATGATATTTGGACCCTTGTGAATAAATAACCAAATTAGCTCTTCCTGTGGTGTTTCCAGAATCTGGAAAGACATTTCCTGTTTAAATATTCCTTGATCTATTTCTCAAATTCCCTTCACCATTCTTGGGCAAAAATATTGCAATGACTGGCACTTGGCACTGTATGAAAATTTAGATCACTCATGCACACACTACTGACTTTATAAGCTGGAGGGACACATCTGATAAAGATATGTCTAAATTCAGTCCAGTTCACTTGAGCCAAAGCAGTTAGGGCAGATTTACAACAAATCACACTGAGAATGGGTAAAAGAAATGTGAACAGGGTGTTTCCTAAATAAAATGGACTTCTCCACATCATGCATTATGACTATGCTACTGTTATGTCCGCAGACTGCCACTAGGACACAAAGGTTTACACACAGATCTTGACTCCGAGAGAACAATGGGGACTAGGATCCTGAGACTCCTAGTCAGCACCTATGGGAACTGTGGCGGGAAATTCAAACCTACCCATGGGACCTATGGGTGGCACCCAGGGATTGTATATATTTGGTCACTTGACCCATTGGTGTGTTCTTGTGTTGTGTACAGAAGTATGAGTTGCTAATCACTCAGCGTCTGTTCTCCTTATGCATCGAACCCACTACACAACAGCTACACAGACATTTCTGTAGTGCTATGTGTAGGATTTACATCTGATTTTCTTAGGGCATGTACTTCAAGTTTCATAGAGTAATTTAAGAAATTCTGCCACATACTGAGGAATACAAACTGACTGATGTTTGAAGAACTAGAAGCCCAACTGGAAAAGACTATACCTTTTATTCTGACAGACATAAACCTTGGTCCAGAATTGATATATGCTGGATTACATCAAAACTTTTCCAGGAAATTGAAGATATGGATATTATGCCACAAACCTTTGCAGACCACAACCCGCTATTATTGAAGATTAAAGACAATCCAAAAAATTTAGATGGAGGTTAAATATACAAATACTTAAAAATGGACAATTTCTAGAGATGGCTAAGAAATGAAGATTTTTTTTCAACAAAATATAAATGGAGAAACATCCATGAAGACAATTTGGGACATAAGTAAAGCCTTTTTCAGAGGACTGGCAATTAGATTTGCAGCAGGAAAGAAAAGAAAAAGAATGAAGACATTTCAAGATATAATGGACGCTATTCAGAATAAAGAGAAAGAATTAAAGATGGATCCTTCGAATGAGAAATGAAAGATGAAAATTAAAATATTACAGCATCAACTCAACTTATGTTTATCAGAAGAAATGGCAAAAAATATTAAATTTGCTAAACAGGACTATTTTGAAAATACGAACAAACCAGGAAGAACTTTGGCTTATAAGTTAAGAAAAGAGAAAGAGAAAAGGATGATCCACTCATTGTATGACAAAGAGAATGTACAGGTTTTGAACCTCTTAGAGCTCCAGTCCAGGGGATATGAGGCACAATTCCTGATACTCTACCAGCATGTACAAGATCTTACTCCTCTCTCACTCCAGTCCAGGAATGAGAGATACCAAAATCCCACATGCTTAAACAAACCCAAGACTATGTCTGCACACACTCCTGGCTTATCAGTAGTCTGCCACCAAGATCTCTTACATCAGTGCCCTCACCAAGGTTCAGAAGCAGAGATCTCAACTTCTGCCTCCTCTAGGGGACTTAAGTTTACCAGCTCTGTGCCAGAACTGCAAACGACTATTAATAATTACAGTGGTAGCCACATCAGCTGAGTAGCCCCAGGCAATGGGATTTAGGCTTAGAGATCAGTTGCAATTACAAGAACCAACTCAGATAATATTAAGTGATATTATCTTTATTCAAAGCAGATGCATGCATATGACAAGACTCGCAAAGGAAAACAAAGATCTATAGCTTGTCCAGCTCTAACTATACAGAGAAGTATTCATAGTTACCAGTTATTCAGAGATACAGGTAGTCCATTGTCCAGGGGATCTTCAGGATGAACCACATGCTTGCAGTGGGCAATTAAGGCCAGCTTGCTGCCCACTAGTAAAATTCAATGTTGCAGATACGTAATCCAAACAGGGACTAACTCTCAGAAAGGGGCCCTCTTTCCAAGAGAACTCTGTCCCATTTTCCATAGAGTGAGCACAAACCCCTCCTTCTCCTGTCCTAATTGAATATGGCCATTTACCCAATCATGGCAGGATGGAGAGGTGTGTCCAACTAGGTAGGTGCAGACATTGCTGACACGACTAAAGGCACGTCCGCTTGAGCTTTGATGTTTAAATGCATGGGACATCTGTGCACCCCCAGCCTGAGAAGAGCCTCAATGTCTGGTCTTCTCAGCAAAGGTGTCAAAGTGGCTTTGTATCTGGATATCAGGCTTGGCATCTGGCATGCCATCTGTTCAGGTGACAAAAGTCACAGGGATATGTTATCAGCTAGACCATTTGGGCCTAGCAGTGATGAATCAGGAAAGTCTTTTCCTATACAGAGAGAAAAGAAGAATTTTCTAGGAATGGACTAAGGGAAATAATTCAAGACTTTTACATGCAATTTTATAAAAGAGTGGAAATATCTAAAAAAAACCCTCAGAAACAATACCTAGATGAGCAGGACCTACCCACAATTTTGGAAGAAAACAGAAAAATGTTGAATGATGGAAATTACAGAGGCTATTAAAAAACAAAATAGAAATAAAGTACCCAGACCAGATGGATTACCAGCTGAATATTACAAAATATTTGAAGATGTAGTACTGATACCATATAAAAATGTAATTTCTTCTCTAATAGAAAAAACAGAGATACCAGAATCTTGGACTGAAGCAACTATAACATTGATCCATAAAGAAGACACAGATCCTAAAGAGGGTGTTCTATGACTGCTTAAAGCATAAGTAATGAGAAACTAAGACTAAATGAAGAACAATAAAAAAGATGGATATAATAGTTGTGAAACTTTTATGAGAAGATTTGCATGCAGAATGTCAAAATGACACACACACACACACATTATTCTGTATTCTTTCTTTTCCCTTCTTTTCCCTTCACCCCTTTCTTTATATAAACTAATAAAACTTTATTTAAAAGAAAGAATTCTGCCACATAGAAGGAAAAAATCCCTCACTACAGCGTGGATAATTAACAAGCAAGTCTGTGTGCTTTGGACTCTTTGATGTAGGGAAAACATGAAGGTCTGACTTCATGCTACAGCAAGGACTGTGAACCCTTTTATTACTATTCAGCAGTGTCACCAGTTGGCCAACCATGGGGTATAACCCAATGTTACTAACTACGTATCCCTTCCCTATGATTTCTTACAAAGAAATACCTTCCCTGTAGAAAACTGGGAAGCAGCTCTATAGAACCAAGAACCTAGCCTGAGGAATTTTTTGACCACAAGAGTATGCTAGAATAACATATTTCAAAACAGAAGTGGGTGATCCATGAGATGTCATTGAACAAGAGGATTTCCCCCTCTTCCAGTTCTTTAGTTCAGCTGAAGTCTACCAATGAAACTGCGTTATGGAGTTTCCTCACTCCATGAGTTTCCTGCTGACTTTGGGAAAAGCTCTGGAATCTTGTAGGTCATGGATTAGTGGACCAGGGTTCGGTTATGATTATTCTGCAGTTATTTTTACAACAATGGAGGCTAGGTGGCTAATCTTAAAGTTTGGTGAAAGGTAACTTCTGAAGTGGGGATTTCCTGACTTGCAACTCATTTCTCTTGGCAATCACAAAGCTCCATTCTACAAACACTTTAGAGATACCTGAATCATCAATGATCCAAGGCAACTGTAGCTGTCAGGCTGCAGAAGAATCAACTGTGGATTTACTTGGGACTAAACACTCTGAACTCAATGGGATTTACTTCTACATAAACACACAAAGGATCAAATTGGAAGATTCTTGAGGAATGCTGTGTATGGATAGCAAGCCTCCCATTCAGCTTCTGAGTTTTGAAGGGAAATGGCAGACTTGCCCACTTCCCACAGTGACCAAGAGGTGATGAAACAACCCAGATGGCAGATCCATCCTGCATCTTAAGGGGAAATGGCATGGCTGCCTCCTGGTCTCTCCTTATCTCAACAGGAGATAAAGAATACAGTTCAGACCAGCTCAAAATAGAACTCTTTCTCCTTTGTGTAGTAATCTTTGCCGGTTGGGTGATGTCTCCTGGATCTGTGAAGAGTAAAAAACAAAGAGGAGAAGGAAGAGGGGCTGCAGTAGCCTGTAGCCAAAGATGACAGGTTTCAACCCTTGGTCAGGTGTGTGGTGGTGGAGGCTGGCCGACCTGGCCACAGCAGCATCAGGAACTGAAATGTGCTGCATCTTCCCCAATTCCTGTCCAAGGTTTGAGGAACGAGGGAATAGCTTGGGCATAATACTGACCTGGCTAACTCAGTAAGGCAAGCCAGCTCTCTAGAAATGTTTGCTCTCACACTTTCCCCACGTGCTGCCCTGTTTCAATGTGCAGGTGCAATCCTCATTAAACCTCCCACTGATATGGGAGTTGAAAGGGACAGTAACATCTTCCTGTTTACCTAGGGATTTTCCCCGGGTGGGCATTTATCTCCCTCCCCTTCATGTTTGGGCCCATTATACTATTTCCATTATATGTACAGGTAGTAGGTGATAGGAAAGTCTTTTTCCTGAATCCCTAGAAAGCCACTGTCAGAGCAGACAGTACTAACCTTGATAACAAATGGTCTGACTCAGAATAATCAGCTTCATGTGTTCATGCAATCAAGAACTGACAAGAAACACTAAGTGTTCATATTCCAAGGAAAATTTTCACAACCAAAATCTGAATTCTGGATTTGTCTTTAAAAACTTCTCAAAAAACTGGAACACAAAATTAGAAAATCCATCAAATTTTGAATACCTGCAAATTTTCATTTTTTAATTTTTTATTTCCGATGATCCAATGATCCAACAATTTGGGACAACACAAACCATACCATTACTGTTCTCTAATTCCACCCTCCTGTTGAAGCCATCCACAAATCTGCCACAGCCAACATTATGCCAAAATCAGTATCAGCTAGCAAAAAAAAGGCTGGGGAAGCAGAAGAAGCACCAGAAGCAATCACTGGCTGAATTCAAAAATCTCTCAAAGGGGCTGTTAGAATGCAACCAAAGAAGATATGAGCCAATGTTTCAGTTCTATCAGATCCTCAAGGACCAATCTATCTGAATCTACCCAGCAAAACAGTGGAGGAGAAAGCATTTAAGCTAGCAAAAAGAAAACCCTCCAATATTTAGGGGCAGTCAGTCTATAAAAATAAGATGGAAATGTAGAAGGAGGCATAATATAATATATATATATATAATCTATGAGCCCTAGTAAGGGCTGACTGATGATCTAAGCCCTCCAACGCTCTATCAAGAGATTAGGGATGCCAGTATCCAGGTGGGACCTGGGGATCCCCTGGAATTACAGCTCAACTCCAGACTACAGAGATCAATTCCCCTAAAGAAAAAGGATGCTTTGGAGGGTGGACTTTGTAGCATTGTACCCCACTTAGGCCCCTGTCCTCCCCAGGCTTCATCCCCAAATGTCCACGTGTTTCCCAACCTGGATCTGGCATCCCTACCCCAGCCATCCCCTACCTGTGGTCATGGGGAACCTGGCAGCCCTACAGGAGATAGACTTGCAGCCTGAGGGCCAATAGATAACAAAAATGCAGGGGACAGCCCACAGACCTGCAAATATTCAGTTCTACTGAAGTCTTGATGAAGCATTTTTTTTAAGGGAAGAACGAACAACTGGAACACAATGACCCAGAGCAGCATGGTACCAGTTCTCTGTGCTAGCCTGGTAACACAGAAAAGAAAGGCTAAAGTCCCATTAGAAGAAGAATAGATTGGATTTATACCCCACCCTTCACTACCCAGAAGTGTCTCAGAGCGGCTTACAAACTCCTTTCCCTTCCCCTTCCCACAACAGACACCCTGTGAGGTAGGTGGGGCTGAGAGAACAGCTCTTATCAGAACTATGGCTTGCCCAAGGTCATCCAGCCAGGTGCAAGTGGAGGAGTGGGGAATCAAACCCGGTTCTCCCAGATTAGAGTCCGCGCACTTAACCACTACACCAAACTGGCTCTCCCACTACACCGATAGCTGATGGAGCCTCTCCCCAAGATACCCACCAAGTTTCAAGAACATTGGACCAGGGGGTCCAATTCTATGGGCCCCCAAACAGGTTGCCCCATTTCCTCCATTGTTCTCTATGGTGGGAAAAAAAGTTATTTTTTTTCCCACCATAGAGAACAATGGAGGGAATAGGGGCAACCTGTTTAGGGGCCCATAGAATTGGACCCCCTGGTCCAATGTTCTTGAAACTTGGTGGGTATCTTGGGGAGAGGCTCCACCAGCTATCCTGTGAGTTTCGAGCCTCTCCTCAAACCCCTCCCCTCCAGCCCCTAGAATATACCCTATGTTTTCACCATTGACTTCAATGGCCCATAGGATATAATGGAGCTGAAATTGACATTCGGCTGCCTGAAAGACTCTCCGGGACGCCGGCTGGGGGCGGGGCTTGGCTCCTGAGCTCCCGGAGCTGCGCTCCGGTGCGCTCCCCCCCGAAAAGACCCCTGACTACACCAAACTGGCTCTCAATAGTAGCATCAAAGAATGGGCCAGATTTGAAAGAACAGCCCTAGCATTTTTCTGACCACCTTCTCTTATGGTCTCAGCATTCTTTTATTACTGGAGTAATGTGGAATGAAGCCATAGAGGAGTCATGACCATGCCACTCCCTTAACTGAGCCAAAGAAAGGCTGTGAACCTCTGTGGGTCTGAGGTGGCCCATTATTAATCTTTCATCTAGAACAGCATGTTCTGGGATAGGATGGAGCCAATGAAGGCCTGGACAACACATAGAAGTCAGCAAAGTAAATAGGTCAGTGCATTTGTCTTCTGTTGGCACAGCTAGGCTACTGGAACATGCCTCATACAAAGACAGCTCTAGCACCCAGTCCTGTCAGATTTACAGACTTGCCATCAGATTCACTGCAGCTTGAATCTGATCATCTTCAAAAGTATTCTTTTTGTGCAAGCACTGAAAGGTCAGCCATATATGAGTACATTTTATTTATGTATTTATTTCTTTATCAGGATGTCTAACCCATTCCATCCCTAGAGGATGTGTTGTGTTACAATTTAAACGTATATTGATGCTCCAATTTTTTTTAAAAAAGTCCTTTCCAGCTGTTGTCCATGTGTCTAGATATTCCCTTTGGCTGTGATGATTTAGAAATTACTTCTGCCTCAAAGTGTTTGGTAGCAACTCTCTCATTCTTTGAGAAGAGCATATGTGAGATCAACAAAGCAATCAGCACACTTTAGTTAACAACACAGTAGATTTATAGGCATCCGAAAGACCTCCTACCTTTGGTTCTTAACAATGAATGAAACTGAAGAACCGCAATAGTTATTGTTTTAATACTGTAGCAAGCAAGTAAAAGATCTAACTTCCCTTTTAAATGAAAGGTCCCTTTCACCAATTAGAACAGATGAAGCCATCTTTTACTAGCTAGCAACTCAGCTGCAATCATTGGTTCACTTACCATATGGGCTCATTTAATTAGTATCAGAACGGCAGGATCTCAGGATTTTAAAAATGCATGTTTATTGAATTTTGAAATTCCAGAAGGGTAATTGTGTTAAACTGCTTCAGCAAAAATAAGCGGGAGTTTTGTGATACCTCAACAAAATTAACAACATTTTATTCCAGCAGAAGCTCTCTGGACCAGAGCCCACATCTTCAAATGGAACAAGTGGAATAAATGGATATCAGTCTGACATTAAAGAGCAGTAGAACTCACCAGTTTACTGGGAAACTCAAAGCCACCATTTTTCAACAAAAGAATTTAAAGGGTAACGTCAGCATAAAACTACTAAATTGTGATTCATTACCAAGCACAATTGTGCCCTGACCTGGATAGCCTTAGGCTAGCCTGATCTCTTCAGATCTCAGAAGCTAAGAAGGGTCAGCTAGTATTTGGAAGGGAGTTGTCCAAAGAATACCAGGGTCATGACGTAGAGGCAGGCAATGGCAAACCGTCTCTGAACATTTCTTGCCTTGAAAGCCACATGAGGTTGCCATAAGTCAGCTATGACTTGATGGCAAAAAACAAGCAAGCAAGCACAATCACAATGTGAACCGGACAATGTGTAGATTTTCCTTGTGGGTACTCCCTCCATACATGTAAACTGTAAAATACATATGAGCCAGAATCCACGTGTTACCCAATTCATATGATACAGCACATCAAAGCAACTGTGCATTTTCCAGGAAGTATAGTTGGTGCCAGCCTCCCAGTTTGCATGAACGTAATTTCTATACAGGCCTTGTAAGTGTTAACTAACTTAGCATACCTAATGAAGAGGCTCTGTATTATTCTTGATTAGATTTTTGTCAAACTCAGTGCTTCATTTGCCATGATGATTTCTGTTCCCTGTGATGCTTTCACTTTGTGCTAAAAGGGGGAGAGTGTGTAGGGAATGGAATGTGTGGGGACACACTTTGCTAGATGCCTGTAACATTTCCCAAGGTGGCCTCTTCCGACTAGGGAAGAAGTGTCCTTTGAAGTCTTTACTGCCAGGCGCGTTGATAGATAAACTTGGTAGAGCACAAGGGGGAGGGGGAAGACCACACATTGGCATGATGGGATGTATGACAAGTGTGATTGGGCCATGGCATGAGGGGGGTAGTTTGAAGTGAGTATAATAGTGGGCTTGGTGCCAGTGCCCACCAGTTCTGATACAAGTTGGCTTACATCTGTATCGATTACGTAACTCAATAAACAAATGTTGCATCTGAAGAGTGCTTCTGGGATTTCTCTGGGCCTGCCCAGCAGTGGCTTTGAGGTGGCTTGGGGTGCTGGTTGGGCCTGCACAGCTGGCTGGGCAACCTGAGCTGCTCCTGTGGCTGCTGCAGCTCCCTGGAGCTCTTGCTGTATAGTCCCACGGATCGTTTCTGGGAGGTCTAGTAGCACTGTGTGGGTCTCGCACTGCAGTTCTTCCATTTCACTCCAAAATTCTTGACTGAGTCTAGCGAACTCCATCTCTTCGACTACCTGCAGATGCTCTGGGTCATCATGGAATGATCAGGAGACCTGACAACACTTGGTCTCCATTCAATGCTCCCCCTTTTTTGCCCTGCAAGTGCACAAGTTCCTGAGAGACTGGGGCCCTACGTTTGCCTTGGATGAGCATCGTGTGGACTATATCGGCTCTTGGCTCTGAGACCGGGCAGCTGATGGGGGCGGGGACCCATTGGGAACTACAGTCTTTTGTGGTCAACCCACTGGCTAATTCCCATGGTGCTGGGGGGACTGTGGCTCTGGGATCATGACCCACATGTCCAGTGGAGCGGGGGTACCCTACAGTTCCCGGACCCCACCTGCAACCCCACCAGAACACACCTGGAACCCAAACAGGGTGGGGCTCACCCCAAGCCGGAGTGAGTTTGCCTGGCCCAGGAGGACTTTTCCAAATTCAGATTTACTATTAAGCACCTCCCAGGGAAGTTGAACTTCCTAGCTGATGCACTGTCATGCCTGCCCCAACATGCCAGTCAAAGGGGGGAGATTATTGACTCTATGTTCACCCCATTTCAACTGGGGTGGGGCAGTACTCACATGGAACCAGACTGTGGCTGTAAAACCACCCCAAGTGGATCCCTGGGTAGAGAATTCAAAGAGGCATTCATGAAAGGTGATCGTGTAGGTGAAAAATGAAGGGGGCCTCATTTAAAGGGAGAACGGGTGCTGGTACTGCCATCAGAAGTTGTTTGTGCCCAGAGCATTGTGGGGGGAAATCTTAGAGATGGGGTATGATAATAAAATGGCTCGACATTATGGGTATCTAAAGACTTTACACCTGTTTCAAAGACAATTTTGATGACCCTGAATGTGAGCAGATATCTCGCACTATGTAGCTTCCTGTCAAGTATGCCTTATGGGGAAGTGGCAGCCTGGGAAGGCCCTGGGGTTACTACAGCCATTGGAAACCCCTGAAAGACCTTGGGAAGTAATTTCTATGGATTTCATAACAACCTTCCACCTAGTCAGGGGAAGACAGTAATATGGGTGGTTGTGGACCTATTTTCAAAGCAGGTGCACTTTATCCCATGCAAACAGCTCCCCTCAACTAAAAAAGTGGCCCAAATGTTCATGCAGCATATTGTGAGACTACGTTCAATTTCCTGGAAGATCATATACGATAGGGGAATGCAATTTGTGGCACAGTTCTGGGGGATATTATTAAAACTGCTAGGAGTAGAGCAGGGGCTCAGTAGCTCCTACCACCAAGATGGACAGCCAAACAGAAAGGACTAATCAGGTGTTGAAACAACTTTTGAGATGCTATATAAACTACCAACAGGATAATTGGGTAGACCTGCTACCTTATGCTGAGTAAAGTTACAATAACTCGCTGCATAGCTCCATAGGAGCGATGCCTTTCAAAGTAGTCTATGGCTATGAGGGAACCCCTCTGCTCATAGTAAACCCTGAGATAAGAGTGGCATGGTGCCTGCTGAGCCTGAGCCCCTGGCTCCAGCAGAGGAGCTAAGTCCCACGAAGGATGAGCTCCTGTCATCCAAAACCTCCGCACCTGACAGCACAGCAAGTGCCAAGGCGGGCCCAGCAACAGCTGGCGCAGATCCCTGCTCACCTGGCATGCCCCCTGATTCACCGCCACTGGTGTCTCATTTGTGAGAGCAGCGCTGCCGGGACATGGCAGCCCAGCGGCGAGAGGCATGCATGCACACCTGGCGCTCATTTAGCCCTGAGTACTAGTGGGAGCTGGGACGTGCTTGGAACATGCTAATTGCCGACTGCCTGGAGTACTATTTAGTCATTGCTGGCACATGAAGAACCCCCGTGATTGTTGGGTTACCCGGTTCTGACCTCGGACTGTGTTTTGACCACCCCCGCACTTGCCTAGGCCCACAGCCCAGCTCGTGACAGGGGCCCCCGTGGACATATAGACTTGGTGGACTGAGTTGACTCAACAGTGGGCTATAATTCAATGAACTTTAACCAAAGCATAAGAGGATTATAAAGTTCAAGCTAATAAGAAAAGGGTCCCAGAATGGGACCTCCACCCTGGGGATTCTGTGTACATTTCCACGAAAAATTTGAGGGGTTTACAACCCGGGAAAAAAGAAGAAGATGAAACTCATTAAAATTTCTGAGGGAACCATATTTCTACTGAGGGAGTCCCTGAGACTTTTGATGGAGTAGGATCCTACTACACATTCTTATATATCTAATGAAAAAAATTAATAAAAACTTCAGACAAAGTCCATATTAGTAAAAATTAAAGAAATTGTATATTCATATATTTGCAAATTTTATGATAGCACAAGGTGGAAAAATGATATAGATTCAGATAATGTATGAGGTACTATAATAGAAGAAAAGATTGATATGAAGTGTTGTACCCTGATTTTATGTTTGTTTGTTTTGAAAATAAAAAATATACAAAAAACGGGGGTGGAAATATGTCAGACCTTTCAAGGTGGTGCGAGTCATAAATAAAGTGACTGTTGAGCTGGACTTGCCCAAGAACTTATGACATGTGTACCCGGTTTTTCATTCCGGTCTACTGCACAAGGATCTGGGATCCTTGGAGTGGAAACCTCATCCAGCAGCTCCCCCTCCCCTGAACATAGATGGAGAGTGGCACTAGGAGGTGGAAGAAATTTTGGACTCTAAGCTAAAGTGTGGCCACCTCTACTATTTAATCAAGTAGAGGGACTTTGACCCCAGTCACAACGAATGGGTGCCAGGGGAATAAATCAGGGCTCCCCAGCTGGTGTGAGCTTTCCATAAACACTTCCCTCTCAAGCTGGGTGGATAGGGGCTTGGGGGGCAGTATGTCAAACTCAGTGCTTCATATGCCATGATGATTTCTGCTCTCTGTGATGCTTTCACTTTGTGCTGGAAGGGGGGAGTGCATGGGGAATGGAATGTGTGGGAACATGTTTTGCTAGACGCCTGTAACATTTTCCCAAGTGGCCTATTCTGAGTAGGGAAGAAGTGTTCTTGAAGCCTTTACAACCAGGAGTGCTGATAGATAAAATTGGTAGAGCACGGAGTGGGGTGGGGAGACCGCATATTGGCTTGGCAGGATGTATGACAAGTATGATTGGGCCATGGCATGAGGGGGATAGTTTGAAGTGGGTGGAATAGTGGGCTTGGTGTCAATCCCTGCCAGTTCTGACACAAGTTGGCTTACACCTGTATCGACTACATATCTCAATAAACAAATGTTGCATTTGAAGAGTGTTGTTGAAACTAAGTATGTACTTGGTCTGACAATTTTAATTCTACTTAATTGTATTTTACCCTGTACTTCCTGCATTTCATGGCCCCTTGACATACTGTTTGGTTTTTCTCTACTACATAAATTGACAGCATAATGAGGATCCACTCATAGCATTGGAAGAAGTGGGTTCTGATCATCCAAAGCTTAAACTGGAATAACATTTTGTTAGTGTATAAATTGCCAGTCTGGTTTATTTTTGTATTAAAGACATATCATAGATGTTACATCTGATTCCTTGTCCTGCACCATGTCCCTGTGGCCATGCAGTGTTTAATATTTCATTGGAATAGCAAAAGAGTTTGTAAGAGGAACACTCAAGAAAATCAGTTTGAACTTAAGCTCTTAAAATATTTATAATTCTTGAAAATAATTAAAGTTTATCTACATTGTTTGCTTTCTGACACTGATGAGAGCAGCTGATCCTAATTGGCAAAAAAAAAAGGAAAACTGTTTACCCAAATGATTATATGCCTGTAGTGTTCTTTATGCATCAGGAAGGGAAGTGTTCTTTGTGATCCAGGTGCAGAAGTTCCTGAGGAAGTGGGGGGCAACCTTTACCTCCAACAAGCACCAAGTGGACTACATGGGGTCGAGGTTGCCAGAACAAGCAGCAGCCTGGTTTGTGAGGTTGTACAATATCAGGGCTCCTGAGCTCTGCAATGTGGATGCCTTCATGCAAGCCCTACAGAGACAGTACAAAGATCCACTGGAGTTGGAGAAGGCCCATACCTGCTTCCGAGGCTTACGACAAGGGAGCCAGTCAGTGCAAGACTACTCTGACAAGTTTAAAACTTATGTGATCAAGCTGCAAGGGTGGCCTGAAGAAGTCCTCATAGAATTCTATGAAGTGGGACTGAATAATATGATCCTAGAGAAGGCTCTGGCCCAAGACAACCCAGTTACACTGAGTGGCTGGACCCAGGTGGCCTACAAAGCTGAGATCCAGTGCAACCTGGTGTGGCTGTACCAGCACAAGACTCCCAGGAAAGCCTCTGGAAGCTTGAAGACTTCTCAAAGCCAGGGCACGATGACCAGGGGAGACCAAGAGCATCGAATGCACTTAGGGTTGTGCCTGAGATATGGAGCACTAGGGCACTTCACCACAAACTGTCCAGGGAGCAAAGGCCCCGAGAAGGAGTAATGGGAAGAAGGCAAAGAGAAGAGACCAAAGACCCTGGGGAAATGACCCATTACCCCCAAAGCCCTGCAAGCAGGGACAAGGGATTCTCTGGAAGGCACCTCCTCCACTGAGTGTAATACACCTCAGCCAATGGGAAAAGGCTGGGACCTGCTGTGAAGAGCACCAGTCAGCAGGTGTGAAAGTCTCCAGTGCAAGACTCAGTGAGACCCCCCTCCCCTCTCTTCTATTTGACTGTAACTATAATTAACCCCAAAGTGGGAATGCACATTAGGGTCAGAGCCCTAATAGATTTGGGCTGCACTTGGGACTTAATCAGCCCTGCCATAGTCACAGGTTTGGGGGCAAAGGTGCACAAGTTAAAACAGTCCATAGTATTTTCATAGATGGATGGGACCCCGATGAAGGGGGAGGCCTGCCAGTATCACACTGTTCACTTGCCAATGGAGGTGGTCTCCCACTGGGAACTACAATCATTCATAGTGAATCCGTCCACGAAATTCCCAATGGTACTAGGCAGCCCTTGGCTCCAAGCCCATGACCCATACATTCAATGGAGTGCTGGGACCTTAACTTTCTTAGACCCTCAGCGTAAAGAACACCTTTGGAATCCAGAGTGGGGGAGGAGCACCACCCCATAGCCAAACACATAAAATAGAAAACAGAGAGTGAGTATAAATGGGAAACTTTCTCAGTGGAGTGTGGTAAGCAGTGGGGTACCACAGGGATCAGTACTCGGTCCGATGCTTTTTAACTTGTTTATTAACGATTTGGAATTGGGAGTAAGCAGTGATGTGGCTAAATTTGCAGATGACACAAAGTTGTTCAGGGTGGTGAAAACCAGGGAGGATTGTGAGGCACTCCAAAGGGATCTGTTGAGGATGGGTGAGTGGGCGTCAATGTGGCAAATGGGGTTCAATGTGGCCAAGTGCAAAGTGATGCACATTGGAGCCAAAAATCCTAAATATAAATACACGTTAATGGGGTCTGATCTGGCAGAGACGGATCAAGAGAGAGATCTTGGAGTCGTAGTGGATAACTCACTGAAAATGTCTACACAATGTGTAGCTGCAATAAAGAAGGCCAACGCTATGCTGGGGATTATTAGGAAGGGAATTGATAACAAATCAGCCAGTATCATCATGCCCCTGTATAAATCATTGGTGCGACCTCATTTGGAATACTGTGTACAGTTCTGGTCACCACATCTCAAAAAGGATATTATAGCATTGGAAAAAGTGCAGAGAAGGGCAACTAGAATGATAAAAGGGTTGGAACACCTTCCCTATGAAGAAAGGTTAAAATGCTTGGGGCTCTTTAGCTTGGAGAAACGACAGCTGAGAGGTGACATGATCGAGGTTTATAAGATTATGAATGGGATTGAGCAGGTTGAGAAAGAAGTACTTTTCTCCCTTTCTCACAATACAAGAACTCGTGGGCACTCTATGAAATTGCTGAGCAGTCGGGTTAGAACAGATAAAAGGAAATACTTCTTCACCCAAAGAGTGATTAACATATGGAATTCACTGCCACAGGAGGTCGTGGCAGCTGCAAGCATGGACAGTTTCAAGAGGAAATTAGATAAACATATGGAGCAGAAGTCCACCAGTGGCTATTAGCCACAGGGTATAGATGGGAACTCTCAGTCTGGGGCAGGTGATGCACTCTATTCTTGGTGCTGGAGGGGGCAGCAGTGGGAGGGCTTCTGGTGCCCTGGCCCCACTGCTGGACCTCCTGATGGCACCTGGTATATTTTGGCCGCTGTGTGACAGAGTGTTGGACTGGATGGGCCATTGGCCTGATCTAACATTGGCTTCTCTTATGTTCTTATGTTCTTATGTTCTTACATCTGTCTGATGCAGGAGGAGCTGAATCTCATCCTGGTTGAGTACAAAGACCTGGCTTGGGTCTTTGAGGAAGGGGAGGCAGATGAGTTACCTCCCCACTGTAAAATTGACCATGCAATTGAAATACTACTGGGGCACAAAATGCCCAAAGGGAAGCTTTATTCAATGAGTCCAACCAAGAAAGAGGAATTGAGAAGGTTTATAGACAAGAACTTGGCCTGGGGTTTCATAAGACTGGCCATGTCCCCCTTTGCTGCCCTGGTGTTATTCCAGAAGAAGAAGGATGGGGGACTGAGACTGTGCATGGACTACTGGGTGTTGAATATGGTGCCTTTATTGAATGCTTACCTCCTCCCCCTCATCAAAGATTTATTAGCTGATGTCTCACAGGTTTGGATCTTTACCAAACTGGACCTCCTGGATACCTATTTCTGAATGTGCATTAGGGAGGGGGATGAACATGAAATGGCCTTTAACACCCCATTGGGTCAGTTTGAATACCTGGTGATGCTATTTGGTTTGGCTGGAGCACAGGGAGTGTTTTTGAACTTGATCAATGAAGTGTTGCACAAGCACCTATGCAAAGCGGTCCTTGTTTATCTAGATGATATCTTGATTTATTTGTGAAATAAGGAGTCACATGTCCAGCTGGTGTGAGATGTACTGAAAGCCCTCTATGAGAACCGCCTGTTTGCCAAACTGTCTAAATGCGAGTTCCACAAAGAGAAGCTGGACTTCCTGGGATACGGTATATCTGGGAAGAGACTGGGCATGGATCCCAAGAAAATCCAGGATGTAGTAGGGTGGGAATCCCCCCCCCCAACTCAGCACCAACTGCAGTCATTCTTGGGGTTCACCAATTTCTATCAGCCGCTTATCCCCAATTTTGCCCAGGTCACCCTCCCCTTCACAGACCTCCTGAAAATGAAGGTGCTGGAAGGTGAATGTAGTCCCCCAAGTGCTAGAAAGTTTTTGAACATTTAAAGACAGAGCCCATTTTGCATCACCCTGATGAGACTAAGCAATTTGTGGTGCAAGTGGCTGCTTTGGAAGTGGTCATGGGAGGTGATCCTACAGACAGGAGAATGGGAACTCACACCCCCTAGCTTACATATCCAAGAAATTCTTGGGTACTGAGCAAAACTGGGCTGTGTCGGATAAGGAGACTGCCACCATCAAACAAAGCCCTAACCACTTGGAGACACTGGTTAGAAGGGATGTGGGTTCCATTTGAGATTTGGACTGATCATAAGAACTAGGAAGCCCTCAAAGCTCCACAATACCTAAACATGAAACAGTTGCAGAAGGCAGAGTGGTTCTCTAATTTTCATTTCACTCTCAAGCACCTCCCAGTGAAGTCAAATTTCCTGAACGACGCACTGTCCTGCCTCCCTCAGCATGCTAGCCAGTGTGAGGAAGAAGTGGATACCATGTTCATGCTCACCTAGTTGGGAGGGGCCATAGTAACATGGAACCAGCTGAAAAGGGCATCACTGCCAGGGGTGGACACTTGGACTGAGAAATTCAAGCCCACCCTCTCTGACAATGACAAAGTGTATATTGAAAGGGAGGGGGCTCGTACTCAGAAGGATAATGGGTGTTGGTACTGGCATGGCAAACTGTTTGTCCCAGTCCCTGGGGGGGGGCGTATAATGACTAAGGGACATGATAATAAATTATCTGGGCATTTTGGATATTTAAAGACATTAAACCTAATCCAAAAGATAATTCTGGTGGCTTTGAATGAGAAGGGAAATCTCAAAGTACCTGTCTTCCTGCAAAATGTGCCTAATGAGTAAGAGGAGGGCAGGGAAGCCCCTGGGACTGTTACAACCCTTGGAGGCATTGGATAGGCCATGGTCAGTCATTTCCATGGATTTTATCACACTTACCCCCAAGCTATGGACAAACCGTTCTCTGGGTGGTAGTGAATTTGTTCTCAGAACAGGCACATTTCATTCCATGAAAACAGGTGCCAACCAGTGTTCCCTATAAGCTGAATTAGCTAACTCACAGCCTTTTAGCCTCTGGCTCACACATTTTTATCTTAGCTCAGGAAGGATGGCTCTAGAGCAAACTAATTTATGCAGTAGCCAAATCACTTGCTCACAACTTTAATGCCAGTAGCTCACAAACTAGAATTTTTGCTCACAGGACTCCATAGCTTAGAGGGAGCATTCATGCCAACAGCCAGGAAACTACCCTAGTTGTTTATGCAACACATTATCAGACTTCACACTTTGCCCCACAAAATTATCTCTGATCGGGGTTCCCAATTCATGGCAGGGTTTTGGAGGGAACTGTTAAAACTCCTAAGGATGGAGCAGGGACTGAGTAGCGCCCACCACACCAAGACTGATGGACAAACAGAAACAATTAACCAAGTGTTGGAACAGTTTTTGAGATGCTTTATAAATGACCAGCAAGATGACTGGATATATTTGCTCCCCATTGCAGAGTACAGTTACAATTCAGTGCACAGGTCTATTGCAGTCTCCCCTTTAAAAGCGGTGCATGGATATGAAGGGGGGGGCCCTGCCCAGAGAACCCGGGCCCAGGGGATGCCTGGACTTGGTGGGCAAAGGTGACCCAGGGGTAGCCACATCTCCAAAAAAAATCCTGGACAGGGCAAAAGAGGACTATAAATGATACACGGACAAGGGGAGGGGTCCTGAATGGGAATTAAAACCAGGAGACCTCTGGGGACAGAAACCTGGGAAGAAACTTGGATGAAGATATCTGGGACCTTTCACAGTATTATTATTATTATTAACAAAGTGACAGTTTTATTCATTTATTTATTTGATTTATATCCTGCTCTCCCCACCAAAGTAGGCTCAGCGTGGCTTACAAAGGATAAACATAAGAACAATTATAAGATAAATAAAATCATCTAAAAACAATCCAAAACACAAAGTGCTAGCTGGTTGTAAACTAATACATTAAGGATGGTGGCAACAGTTACTTTGTTCATCAGTTCTCAATCTTTATCATATATGTGCATCTGGCACAGGCTGTAATGGTGGAATCTAGCACAGGGCTTTGTCTTTGGTGGTAGTGGTAGTGGTGGTGGCGGCTCCTTAGCCAAAGGCATAGTGGAAGTGCTTCAACTTGCAGGCCCTGCGGAACTGTAAAAGGGCCATGATCTCTTCTGGGAGCTCATCCCACCAGTGCAGAGCTTGAATAACCTTACCAAGAGGAAGTTCCTAAGACAATGATCCTTAAAATAGGAATTTGTCCAGAAGCCCTGTCAAACTACACTTTTCAGGGTTCTTTGCATCATGAACTTCCTGCTGAAAATACTTTCTGCCTTAATGAAGGTCAAAGGGAAGAAGTTTTTTTTTTTAAAAAAAATCACTGTCAAAGAACAGTATCTTCTGAGGAAAACCTATAAGTGATGTCAGTCCTCTTTAGGAATCTCTGGAAATTCTTTGGTAAAACCATAGAATTTCCAGTGATTCCTACAATGGACATATGAGCTCTGAGAAGCAGCAGGAGACAGCTGCTAGAGGGGAGAGTGCTTTTTATTTGCTTTCAGCTGAGGTTATTTAGCTGACAGTACTGTGTAGGAGGACTGCATTTTGGAGCATGTGGGTGAGTTTTAAGTTGTTCCAGAGTCCTGGCTGCTTGAGAAAGGGTGATTGTTTGACTGTATTTGGATTGCCTGGATATAATTTGAATAGCTGCTGGCCCCGCCCTCTACTGGGTGAGGCTTTTATTTAAGGCTGCACCTTAGCTCTTGGACTAGGGGCTCTGTAAGAAGCTCAGGAAGTGCCAGAAAGCCAGGACCCAAGTCTCCTTGTGCTCTCAGTAAGGTAAGTAGATGTCTACAAGGAGAACCACATAAATACAAAGGGATTTAAAAGGGGGGGGTTATATATAACTCGGAATAAGGTGTGTTATGGAAATAAATACAACAGACTCTAGAAAGAGGCTCTGGGAGAGTGCCCTGGCACTGAGCACTCAGTGTCAATTTGCTGTAGCAACCTCAGCAGAGTATAATGACACAGAGCCCATCATTTTCTTCAGAGGAACTGATCTTTGCTATCTGAAGAGCAGTTGTAATTCTATCTCCAACCCCCACCTAGAGATTGGCAACATTGGTTCCCCAGGAGAAAATGGCTGGTTTGGAGGGTGGAGTTTATGGTGCTGTGCCTGTCTGAGGTTCCACCCCTCCACAAACCCAACCTCTCCAGGATCCACCCCTCAGATATCCAGGAATTTCCCAACCTGGAGTTGGCAACCCTATCCCCCTCCCAGCCAAACATCAACCTACCTTTATCTGCCCCTCTGACTTCAGCTTTCCATCTCCTCCCACTCCCTCCTAGAGAGTAGTTGTAATTCTAAGTGATCTCCAGCCCCCACCTGGAGATTGGCAACAATGTTTCCGAAGGAGGGAATGGCTGCATTAGAGGATGAAGTCTATGGCACTGTACCTGTTTGAGGTCCCACCCCTCAACAAACCTCACCCTCTCTAGGCTCCA
The DNA here is from genome assembly GCA_029375565.1 of Gekko gecko. Lineage (NCBI taxonomy): Eukaryota > Metazoa > Chordata > Lepidosauria > Squamata > Gekkonidae > Gekko > Gekko gecko. The sequence goes on along the minus strand of JAPDNY010000001.1, from coordinate 229,649,867 downwards.
CCCCTCAAATCTGCAGAAATTTCCCAACCTGAATTTGGCAACTCTATCTCCTTCTCAGCCAAGCATCAACCTGCCATTATCTGTCCCTCAATCTTCAGCTTTCCATCTCCCCCACACACATCTGCAGGCTCTACTATGCTCTGAAGTCCTGACTGCTATATCACATTGGCTGTCATGGAGGGCATCTCAGAAGGCTATAAGGACATAGGGTCCACCATTTTCTCCAGGGGAATTGATCTCTGCCATCTGGAGAGCAGTTGTAATTCTGAGTGATCTCCAGTCCTCACCTGGAGATTGGCAACAATGGTTCCCCAGGAGGAAAAGTAGTCTTTCTCTGCAATGGGGACCAAAGCAGCTTACATCATTCTCCTCTCTCCCATTTGACTTGTACAACAATGCTGTGAGGTAGGTTAGGCTGAAAGTCTGTGACTGGTCAAAAATCACCCAGTCAGCTGCCACAGCAGAAACCTGGGTCTAGCAGACCCTGTGTCAGAAAAGCTTATTTGATGTTTCTCACTGAATCCATTGTTATGTGTTCCTTACCCCGCTTTGCGCTTGCGTAGGTATGCAGGCAGTAACGTGGGAGCTTCTTCCCTGCCGCTTTTCCTTATCACGGTGGCCTTGAATGTAGGCTTTGGGCTATTCTTGTGTTGATGAGAATTTTCCAGTCCTGAGAAGGTGAAGGGAGGGGGGAGTCGTCTCCCGCTCATGAAGTATATCTCCCGCCGGGAGTTTCCCACGCGCGCGCTCATAGCTTATTCGCTAGTCGCTTTTATGCATCACACTATAAGTTTGCTTGCATTGCTTTTGCCCCCATTCCTGACAATGACCTCCTACTGTGGGTTTTAGCATTGTAATCCAATAAAGCCTTTCTTTTGAAAAGAATGCCTGGACTTACTTGCATTTGAACCTGACAGAAATTGTCAGGAATCATTCATCAATTCCCCACCTTCAGTACCTGCCTTCTACCACGATGAGCGGGGCTGGGGGGGGAACACTGGTAACAGTCCCAGTGACTACCACACCGGTAACCACAGTCCCGGTCACCACCGTGGCAACTCCAGTGACCATCGTTCCGGTTACCACCGTTGTTCCAGTGACTACGACTCCGGTAACAACAGCTTCGGTCCCGCACTCCACGGCTGGACCGGTCACCCCTCCTTTGATCAGCACAGTGGGAGCCTCGTACACTCTCCCAATCTACAGCCCGGCCGGGCCAACGCAGAGTCATGGAGGAGCAGTCCCACGAACCTACGTTCCAGGGACCCCAACCCCTTGGGACAAGGGGGTGACCTACAGAAGGTTGCGCGATTGGACTAAGAACCTGTTGGACACTACCCAGACGACCTGGTCCATGCCAGGGAGCCAGAGCCAGGACAGTTTATTGGATCCACGAGGAAGCTTTGGACTTCCCCAGGGACGGATGTCTCGCGGATCTCCCAGATCGGGGTCCAGCTCTGATGCGGATGCTCGCATGGAGTCTATTCAAGAGGATACCCGACGTTTGATGCGGGACATGGGCAAGCTAATGCAATCTCTACCGCAGATGATGGATCAAGCAATTCGTGCCCACCCGCTAACTCAACCGAGACCGGTGCCAGCACCCACGCCACCAGTTTTGCCAGGACAGCCACCTCCTGGTCCACCAGCCCCGGGGCCGCCAGGCCAGCCAGCTCCTGGCCAACCTCTGCCGGCCGGCCCATTGCCGGGAGGACCCGGGCCCAGGCAACCAGGACCTATCCAACCACTGGTTCTGCCCCCGCCTCCGATCCCTGCTCCAGCGCCCCTCCCGCAGCCTGCCCCAGCACCCATTGTGGGCCCCGTTCCTCCGGTAATACGCCCCAAGGACATGCTAGAGATTACATTTGACGGGGACCCCGAGACTGTCTTTTTTCATATTACAAGTCGGGAAATTTGTACAGAGATGGGGCTATGTGTTCCCAGATGAAGAACAACAGGTGGAATTCATCGCTTCAAGGTTCCAGGGAAGCGCTACCAGCTGGTACGTAGCCCTCCATGATCTGGAGACAGCGGAGCTGGGGAATGTGGATGACTTCATGTGGGATTTGAGAAATCGTTTCGAGGACCCGGGGGCGGCCCAAAAGGCGGAAGCTTTCCTTCGCACTTTCAAACAAGGCAAACTGACCGTGCGGGAGTATTCACGGGAATTTCAACGGCATGCAGTGAAAATTCGAGACTGGACTGACGCTGTGCTGGCCCAACAATACCGAATGGGACTAGCGGTAGATGTCCGCAACAATGTTCTCAGCTCTAAGCAGCCCCGCACCCTCCAAGGCTGGATGGAGGAAGCCGAAAAAGCTGGAAGCCGATTGCGTGTTATGAAGCTGGACCTATCTCTAGGAAACAACCGTCTGAGCGCCTCGGTGGTCCAGAGCAGAACCAGGCCAATCCCCACCCAGAGTGGGGTGAGAGACCAGCGCATGCGACAGGGCCTGTGCCTGCGATGTGGAGAGAAAGGGCATTTCGCAGCATCCTGCCCCAGAGGGGATTCCAGCAGAACCCTACCCCAAGAGGAACCCAGATGCTGGCCAACCCCTACTCCGAGGAAGGGCACAGCAAAGCCACGCAACCCACGGGCCCTTTTTGCCAACTCCGACCCAGCGGATGCCATGATGTTGGAAGACGAGGAGAGTGAGATGCAGGGAAACGAATTGGTCCTGTTTGTGAGTGGCGCTACACAACAGGACCCTGCCCCTGAGGCGCCTAAATTGGTGAGCAATTACCCCTCTCTCTTCTTTGTGACTGTACTTATAATGAATCCAGCAATGATGACCCATATCAGGGTTCGAGCTCTCATTGACTCGGGGTGCGGGAGGGATCTGATGAACCCATCACTGGTAATGGGACTCGAGGTGGTGGTTGTCAGTTTAAAAGACCCAATTACCTTTACCCAAATGGATGGGTCACCAATGAAGGAACCGTGTCGATTTGAGACTATTCCCTTAAGGGTAGGCACCGGGGAACACTGGGAGCTACGTTCTTTTGTAATAGCCCCCAAGCCCAGTTCCCATTAGTGTTGGGCAGCCCGTGGTTACATGGACATGATCCATATATACTTTGGGACGAGGGGACCGTACGATTTATCTCCCCAAAATGTGCAGAACATAAATGGGACCCAGAGTGGGGAAACCCCCAAGCAATGATCCCCCACGGGCCTGTCTAGCTACTGAGGACCTTAACCGCATTCCAAAGGAATATCGATATCTGGCCCGTGTGTTTGAGGAGGAGGAAGCTGATGAACTACCTCCCCACCGTAACTTGGACTGTGCGATTGAAATTCTTCCTGGCCACAAATTGCCAAAAGGGAAGATTTATGCTATGAGTCCCATGGAAAAGGAAGAACTACGCAGATTTATTGATAAGAATCTGGCCCGTGGATTTATCCGGCCAGCATCGTCCCCTTTCGCAGCACCCGTGTTGTTTTGTAAAAAGAAGGACGGGGGGCTGAGACTGTGCACTGATTACCGGGGTCTTAATGCAGTGTCTGCAACCAATGCCTACCCCATGCCCCTCATCAAGGACTTGCTGGTGGAGGTGGCGAAGGGGAAGGTATTTTCTAAATTGGATTTACGTGATGCCTATTTTCGGGTCCGTATTAGGCAAGGTGATGAACATAAGACTGCCTTTAATACACCGCTGGGACAGTTTGAATATCGGGTTATGCCCTTCGGATTACAAGGGGCACCTGGGGTCTTTATGAACTTAATAAATGAGGTCTTGCACCCCTATTTGTTCAAGGGGGTGGTTGTTTACTTGGATGATATCTTGGTCTACACCCCAGATCAAGAATCTCACACTAAGCTGCTTCAAGAAGTCTTGGAAACGTTGTTAGAACACAAACTGTTTGTTAAGTTATCAAAGTGTGAATTCCACCAAAGTCGCATTGACTTCTTAGGGTACCGCATATCCTCTAATGGTTTGGAAATGGACCCGAAAAAGGTCCAAGATGTGTTAGATTGGGAACCCCCCAAAACTAGGCGGCAGCTCCAGAGTTTCCTCGGTTTCGCCAATTTTTACTGTCAATTCCTGCCTCATTTTGCCCAGGTAGCTCTTCCCCTCACAGACCTCCTAAAGACTAAAGGGAGAGGGGTTAAGGCTTCTATGCCAAGGGCCCCTTTGGACTGGACTCCCCAATGTCAGGAAGCATTTGAGCAACTGAAACAGTTATTCACTTCCAAACCTGTGTTGGCACACCCAGATGAGACCAAGAAATTCATTGTCCAAGTAGACGCATCCGACACCGCAATGGGGGGGGTGATCTTGCAGGAGAATGCCCAGGGGCAACTGCACCCCCTTGCCTATGTTTCCCAAAAGTTTAATGATACGGAGAGATTTTGGCCCATTTGGGACAAGCAGCCTCCATACGCTTAGCATTAATTACCTGGAGGCACTGGTTGGAGGGGTCCCGAGTACCTTTTGAAATCTGGACTGATCATAAGAATCTCGAGGTACTTTGGAAGCCTTGGAATCTAAATGCCAAACAATTCCGATGGGCTGAATTCTTCTCTAAGTTTCAATTTACCCTTCACCATTTCCCGGGCAAATCCAATCTTTTGGCAGATGCTCTCTCACGCCTTCCCCAGCACCTCAGTAAGAAAACGGAGGTGAGAGAGTCCCTTTTTACCCCAGAACAACTAGTTGGGGCAGTTGTTACCCGCAAAAACCGGCAATCACAGCCATTAACCCCAAGTCAGGGGCTGCCATGGGAAAGTCAATTTGCCACTGACATCACTGAACAAGAGTCAGTTAAATTAAAAGCTCGAGAGGATGTAGAATGCAAACCAAATGGTTGCTGGTACAAGGGCAATAAACTGTTTGTTCCAGAAACTACACGATCACAGGTACTACAATCTGCCCATGACTCGAAATCTGCTGGACACTTTGGGTATGTGAAGACACTACACCTACTGCAGCGCAGTTTCTGGTGGCCCCGAATGAAAAGGGATTTATCCCTCTACATACAGTCCTGCCCAACATGCAACCGTTGCAAGACTAGACCAGGAAAACCCCCCGGTCTCTTGCAGCCGTTACCCACCCCGAGCCGACCATGGGAAGTGATTTCCATGGACTTCATCACTGATCTTCCCCCCAGCAAACATATGACGGTCATTTGGGTGGTGGTAGACTTATTCTCTAAGCAGGCTCACTTTATACCATTTGCTAGCCTGCCAACAGCGAAAATCCTGGCAAAAGCTTTCATCCAGCACATTGCCAGGCTTCACACTTTGCCGCTCAAAATAATCTCTGACAGGGGGGTTCAATTTGTTTCGAAACTGTGGACGGAGTTAATGGCCCTCATGGGTATTGAACGTGCTTTCAGCAGTGCATATCACCCGGAGACCGATGGGCAAACGGAAAGAGTAAACCAAACCTTAGAGCAATATTTACGATGTTTCACAAACTATCAACAAGACAATTGGGTAGAATTATTGCCATTAGCAGAATTTGCATATAACAACTCCTGGCATGCCTCCACGAAAATGTCTCCCTTCAAAGCTGCCATGGGCTATGACAGCCCCCCTCTTCCGTTTTTGAAGACAGGGGAATCTAGTGGGAGAGCCACAGTATGGTGTAAATCTTTCCAGGAATCTTGGCCAATGATTGTCGAGACTTTAAATGAGGCCAAGGCACAATATAAAAAACAAGCAGACAAAAAAAGGGCCGGTGGATGGAACCTGCAACCGGGGGACTCCGTATACCTTTCTACTAAGAACTTGAGGCTGTCACAACAATCGCGAAAGCTTGCTTGGAAATATATTGGTCCGTTTAAAGTGGTTCGCTGTATAAATAAAGTGACTGTTCAACTGGATTTACCTAAATCTCTAAAAGCAATTCATCCAATTTTCCATTACAGCCTCCTCAAACCAGCATCACCCCCGACTAAGTGGCATCCAGAGCTTCCAGCACCCCCGCCTCCATTGATGGTTGATACTGAGGAGCACTATGAGATAGCTGACATTTTGGATTCTAAAATTCTCCGTGGACAATTGTATTACCTTATTGAATGGGTACATTTTGGGCCCCAATACAGGGAATGGGTGAAACTCTCTGATATAAATGCACCTGATCAACTGAGGGATTTTCACACCCGCTTCCCGACTAAACCAGGGGCCCCCTTATTCTCTCCTTCCTGAGTGGTGGGTGGGTGGTATTTTGGGAAGGGCAGAATGTCAGAAAAGCTTATTTGATGTTTCTCACTGAATCCATTGTTATGTGTTCCCTACCCCGCTTTGCGCTTGCGTAGGTATGCAGGCAGTAACGTGGGAGCTTCTTCCCTGCCACTTTTCCTTATCACGGTGGCCTTGAATGTAGGCTTTGGGCTATTCTTGTGTTGATGAGAATTTTCCAGTCCTGAGAAGGTGAAGGGAGGGGGGAGTCGTCTCCCGCTCATGAAGTATATCTCCCGCCGGGAGTTTCCCACGCGCGCGCTCATAGCTTATTCGCTAGTCGCTTTTATGCATCACACTATAAGTTTGCTTGCATTGCTTTTGCCCCCATTCCTGACAATGACCTCCTACTGTGGGTTTTAGCATTGTAATCCAATAAAGCCTTTCTTTTGAAAAGAATGCCTGGACCTACTTGCATTTGAACCTGACACCCTGCTCTGAAGTGCTGACTGCTATGCCTAGGGTAGCCAACCTCCAGGGGGAGCCTGAAGATCACCAGGTATCACAACTGAACTCCAGACAACAGATCTCCCCCCCTGAGAAAATAACTGCTTTGGAGGGTGGGCCCTATGGCATTCTGTTCAGCTGAAGCCTCTCCCCTCCCCAAACCCTGGCTTCCTTAGAAATGGAATATCCAGGAATTTCCCTACCTGGAGCTAGTCAGGACTGCCCTAGTTCCCTAGTCAGGACTGCCCCAAATGAGTTTCCTCCCAAAGGCCAAAATAGACATGGAAAGGGCCTTTTACTGACAGAACCAAGCTTGGTTACCGAGCAACAGGCACTGTGGGGAAAGTAGGGTTGCCAGCTCTGAGTAAGGAAATACCTGGAGATTTGGGGGGGGGGGTTACCCTGAAAGTCTGTGACTGGTCTGCAATCGCAGCTTCCACAGCAAGAACCTGGGTCTGGCAGACCCTGCTCTGAAGTGTTAACTGCTATGCCTAGGGTAGCTAACCTCCAGGTAGAGCCTGAAGATAGCTGGGTATCACAATTGAACTCCAGACAACAGATCCCCCCCCCAAGAAAATAATTGCATTGGACAGTGGGCTCAATGGCATTCTGTTCAGCTGAGGCCTCTCCCCAAACTCTGTCTTCCTTACAGTGGCTTCCTTAGACAGAGAATATCCAGGAATTTCCCAACCTGGAGCTGGCAACCCTAGTCAGGATGGGCCCCAATGAGTTCCTCACAAAGGCCTGGAAAGGGTTTTCTTCTACCAGCAGCCATTGAGGAAAAAGTTAGTCCCAGAGAGGAGCCAAGCAGTAGAAATGTCTTTGTCAGGAGAGAGAGCCAATAATTCTGACAGGGAACAGTGGCTGAAGTGGGAGTGGGCAGGGAAGAGGAGCAGACCCAGCACCCAGCCAATGGCATGTGAGTACTCTTGAGTGGCAGCTGATGGGCCAATAGCTGATGGTTTGGCAGGCACCACTTCTGTGGATGGGACTGAGGCAATGCAGCCAGTGGATAGGGACAGCTTCTGAGTGATACATCATGGAGCCAACTGATTTAGAAGCATGTGGAATGTTCAGAAAGTGCCACCCCACTTCACAATCTCTCCTTATATAAAATTCTCTGCCACTCTGAAGGTCTGCCAATCCCCTGGCTTCATTGCCTCACTGCATTGCCTCAGTTCCGCCAACAGAGCCAGCAGCCAGTGTATCAGCCTCAGTCTAGAGGGAGCTGGTGAAGGGGATGGACACTCCGCCCAGGGACCAGCAACCCCTCCATGGCCCAAAAGGGAAAGAGAGGACGGGCCACCAGGAGGGATGCAGTGGGGGGGATGCTTCATAAGGCAACCCTGAAGACTGTCCAGTAACTCTTCAGGGTTGAAGGGAGGGGGAGAAGGAGGCAGACCTAGCAAGCAGCTGCAAGCACAGGAATCACTCACCTTCACTTCCTCTTGCAGTCCCTCTCCCTTGGCCACAAGGCTGGCGCTTCCTCACGGAGATAGCTCAGCAGGCTGCACCACAGAGAAAGCTGGCCACTGCCTTTCAAAGGCTCCCCCATCCTTCCTTCAGCAGTAGGAGAAGCGGCAGGGAGGGTCTGGCTGACAGGAAAGGAGCTGTGGCTCCTGGAATACCAGACACCGGGAGAAAGACCAGGAAGGAGCTGGTGCCTAAAGTGCTGCAGGAGTGGCAGGCGGCACTGTGGGCAGAGCAGGGAGTGCAGGCAAGAGGGTGAGGAAGCCCCGGCAGGAGCCACCAAGGGGCAGCCAGGCAGGCAGGGCGGCTGCAGGAGCTCCCCCTCTCACCTCACTGAGGTGGCTGAGCACCTTGGGGAGGGTCCAGGGCTGCCTGTCACTCAGCGGCCACCTCTGTTCATTCAGAAACAGTGGGCCAGGCAGAAAGCCTTCTCACCCCACCTGCTCCCCCCATCACTTATCGCAGAGTGGCTGGTGAGCGCATGCTCTCTTTCTCCCCTTCTGGCCAGGGCTCCATGGAGAGAGGGCCGCCACTCTTGAGGGAGGGAGACAGGCAGGTAGAAGAGACTGAGTGCCCCCTTCACATGGTGGGGAGGTTAGTTTGCTGCCCTTTCCGTGGTGATGTGCAGAATCCAAGCATGATGAAACCCAGAGGCAAGGCTTGCAGCACCTTTAAAAGCCTCCCCAAGGAGGAGGCCCACACCGTCATCTTACTAGCACTCATTGTATTCCTTTTACAATGGGCTTTGCTACTAGTTATATATAAGGAGAGTTTATTAAAAAAAAATATGAAGGCAGAATGCCAGCAGGGGTTTGGGGGCTATCCAGAGTTTTGCATGGGGTGTCACAGACATCTTGGGTGTGTGCCCGGTACAAGGAGCTCCTGGTTCTCAGAGAAAGAGTTTTCACCTTTGAGGCCAAGGTGGCTGATCTGGAGAAGCAGAGACAGTCAGTTAGGCGCATGGAGAAGACTCTCAGGGACTTGTTAGATATATCCCACTCTGAAAATGGCAGCCCCGCCTCTGTCAGGGAGCATGAGGGTTGAGAGGAAACAGGGCACTGTACTGAGGATAAGGGGAATGTGCTCTCAGAAGGGACCTCTTCTTCAGCTGGTGAACGGGTATCCTTTTGCACCAAGGAATGATCCCTGAGCAGGGAGGGAGGGGGGCTCTTGATAGTTGGTGATTCGATCCTTAGGCAGGTAGACAGCTGAGTGGCAAACCAGCACACTGACCATATGGTGACTTGCCTGCCTGGTGCAAAGGTAGCAGACATTATGTGTTCTAGATAGGCTGGTAGACAGTGCTGGGGAGGAGCCAGTGGTCACGGTACATGTCAGCACCAACAATGTGGGGAAATGCAGTTGTGAGGTCTTGGAGGAAAAATGTAGACTGCTAGGCAGGAGACTCAAGGCCAGAACCTCCAAGGTAGCCTTCTCAGAAGTGCTACCTGTTCCACATGGGCCAGAGAGACAGGCACAGATCAGGAATCTCAATGTGTGAATGAGACAATGGTGTAGGGAGGAAGGGTTCAAGTCTGTTAGGCACTGGAATGCTCTATGGAGCCAGAGGGAGCTGTACAAAAGAGATGGTCTCCACTTGTGCTGAGAAGGAACCAGACTGCTGGGGCCTAAAATCAAAAAAGTGCAGAGCAGTTTTTAAACCGAATATTGGGGGAAAGCTGATAGGAGATAAAAAGTCTCTGGTTCGGGATGGCTCATCTCAAAGAGATGAAGAGGTAGCTGTTACTTTTCTACAAGGAAATGTGTTAGAATTGTCCACTGAGACTATGGCTAATGATATGGACTGCCTGGTAAGGACTCGAGGCAGCAGGAGGATGGTTGTGGGCTTAATATGCATGGGAAATTATAGATGTTTATATACAAATGCTAGAAGTCTCAGAGGTAAAATTGGGGAGTTGGAATGCTTGGTGTTGGGGGGGAAATAGACATTGCGGGCATTTCAGAAACTTGGTGGGATGAGGAAAATAAGTGGGATATGGTGATTCCTAGTTATAAATTATATCAGAAGGATGGGGGGAAGGTTTGGAAGTGGGATGGGTCTGTATGTCAGAGAGAGTATACAGTCCAGTAAGGTTGAGAAGGTAAGAGAATTGGATTCACTTCTGGAAATGCTATGGGTTGAAATAGTGGGCCCAAAAGGAAGCTGAACACTAGGAGTTTGTTATCACTCACCAGATCAAAAGACAGAGGAGGATTATAAAATGATGAATGAATTAAAGATAGTGGCTAGACAAAATAACTGTGTCGTAATAAGTGATTTAACTACCCACACATTGATTGGATCAATATGTGTTCAAATCAGGGAAAAGAGATTGTGTTTCTAGACACTCTCAATGACTGTGTTATGGAGCAGATAGTCACAGAGCCTACCAGGGGAGAGGCAGTCCTGGATTGGTCCTAAGTAATGTCCAAGACCTGGTGAGAGATATAAAAGTGATTGTACCGCTTGGGAACAGTGACCATAATGTTATTGAGTTCGACATTTCTATAAATAGGGAGTTTCCCAGAAAGACCAACACAACCACTTTAAAAGGGGTACCTTCTCCAAAATGAGGGGACATGTGAGGAGGAAACTGAAAGGAAAAGTAGAAAGGGCCAAAACCATTGGGGAAGCTTGGAGACTATTTAAAAATACAATCCTAGAAGCTCAGATAAAATATATACCGCAGGTTAGGAAAGGCACAAATAGGTATAGGAAAAAGGCCTGCATGGTTAATGAACAAAGTAATGGAAGCTGTAAAAGGTAAGAAGGTTTCCTCTAAGTGGTGGAAAGCTTATCTCAGTGAGGCTTTAAGTGGTGGAAAGCTATTCTCAGTGAGGCTGATAAAAGGGAACACAGACTGTGGCAAACGAAATGCAAGTCCGCAATCAGGCAGGCAAAAAGGGAATATGAGGAGCATATAGCAAAAAACATAAAGACCAACAATAAAACTTTCTTCAAATACATTAGAAGTAGGAAACAAGCTTTTTTCATATTTATTTTTAGGCCTGCCACTTGTCCATATTCCTGTAGGTCTTGCAATAAGTAGTGTAATGATTTTATGGGGTCTTCCAGATTAAATATTAAATCGTCTGCAGATGCTTGAAGTTTGACCTGTTCTTTTTTTATCTTTACCCCTAAGATATTTTTATTATTTCTCACTAAAGCATTCAGCGTTTCTAATCCAAAAATAAATAACAAAGGCGATAACGGGCACCCCTGCCTAGTACCTTTCTGTATGGGAATGTTGCCGGTTAATTCTCCATTAATAATTAGTTTTGCATATTGTTCTTCCTAAATGGCAGTAATTGAGTTTAAGAATTTATCCCCACAGTCCCATAATTCCAGTTTCTGTTTTAGGTATTCCCAGCTCACATTATCGAAGGCCTTTTCTGCATCTAAAAAGATAAAGGCTACCTGTTTCCCAGGATTTTGATCGTAAAACTCTAATATATTAACTATATTTCTTATATTATTTTTAATTTGCCTTTTGGGCAGGAAACCTGATTGGTCTTTATGTATAATTTCAATCATGGTCTTTTTAAACCTATTTCTTAGAATTGAAGCGAATACTTTATAGTCAACGTTTAGTAACGAAATGGGTCTGTAGTTTTTGATGTCATTAGTTTCTAAATCTTGTTTGTGAATAAGAGTTATTAACACTTCCTTCCAGGACTGTGGGATTTTACCTGTTGCCATCGTATTATTAATTAGGTCTTTGAATAACACTGAAATTTCATCTTCTATTATTTTGTATACTTCTGCCATAATTGCATCCGGACCTGGTGATTTCTTTGTTTTTTTGTTTTTTTTATTGCCTCTGTAAGTTCAAACATGGACACTTTCCCATTCAGTAGTTTGATCTTCTGTAAATTTACCTGATTCATGTTTCAATAAAAAGCCTTTAATTTCATGACTGTTTTATGTCGTTTGTTTATATAAATTTTTATAAAAGTTTTCCGCTATTATTTTTAATTCTTGGGCTTTAAATTGTATTTCTTGGTTTTCGTTTTTTAACGCTAAAATAATTTACTTTCCTCTCTCCTTTTTAAGTTTATATGCCAGCCAACGCAAAGGTTTATTTGTATTTTCAAACAGATAGGCCTTAGTATATTCAATTTTTTTGGCTAATTCCTCAGTTAACCAAAGATTCATTTGGTGCTGTAACAGCTTTATCTTTACTCTTATTTTCTTTAAATCCTTTTTGTTCTGACTACTTTTTTCTAAATTTCTTAATTCCATAGTTAGCTTTTTAAACTTTTCCCTTTTTTATTTCTCCACGCCTCATGATTGATGAAGATACCTCTGATAAATGCTTTTAGGGTATCCCAGATAATATTCAACCCCATATCTTCTCTTCTATTTAATTCAATAAATTCTTTTACATCCTGTTTAAGTTTTTTAACAAATGTTTTATCTCTCAATAAGCTTATGTTAATTCTCCATCTATTAGCTTTGGGGGTCCCTTGAAAGGAGATCCATATGGGATTATGGTCAGCAAAAGTATTGGCCAGGATTTCCACATCTACAATATGTTTTATCATATTTGTATTTATCCAAGCCATGTCTATTCTCGACCACGACTTATGCCTATTGGAAAAGAACGTGTAATCTCTTTTCCGTGGATTTCTGGATCTCCATACATCTATAAGATTGTATTCATCAGCTATTTTTAGAAAAATTTTCGTTAAGATCGCCCCCGATTTATGTGTTTTCTTAACTTTCTTCCTATCTTCTTTAGGGTCGAAGACCGCATTGAAATCTCCTACGATACAAATATTCTCAGGATTTTCTTTAAGAATGTAGTTTTTAAGTTCTGAAAAGAAACTATCTTGATTTTGGTTTGGGGCATAAATATTTACGACTAGTACCTCTGTTCCATTAAGTACAACTTGGACTCCTAAAATTCTTCCATTCGTGGATTTAAATTTAAGAATGGGGTTCAGTTTCTCATGGGCATATATTACCACACCTCTTTTTTAAATTTTATCCGATGCTATAAATGGCACACCTAGTTTTCTACAACTTAAATATTTTTCATGTTCTTCTTTTATATGTGTTTCTTGGAAACAGGTAATGTCGTTTCTAAGTTTAACTGCTTGATGCAATATTCTTTTTCTTTTGGGGGGACTATTTAAACCATTCACATTAACAGATATCAAGGATAATTTTTGGTCACCATCTTCTTTATTTTTTTTTTTCGAGACTATGTTTTTGAGTTGCCATCTTGTACGAATTTGTGATTTAGTTTTGTATTTTAGTTGGCGCTTCTTTTGGTCTTTTTTCTTCTGAGAGGCAGATGCTTGGTCATCTGAGTCTTCTCCACGATCTTTACTTCCCTCTTCTTCTTCCTCTTCTTGATCCTCTGACTCTGCTTCGCCGTCATCAGGTCTTTGCCATCCAAGATCCTCGCCATACCTTTCTAAAAAGTTTTCTAACTTGAAAACGGAGTCTATCTTAAATCTTTGGCTTCTATATGCAAATAGCAGCCTTTCTGGGATAAGCCATCTATATTGAATTTCACTTTTCCTTAACAAATCTACCAGTGGCACTTTTCTCTAACATGCCAGGGAATATCTTTCAAAATTTTTATCTCCTGACCTGCTACTATCAGGGTTTTCTTGTTTGGCTCTTGGAGAATTTGATCCCTAATTGTTTTCCTGGCAAATTTAACATGAACTTCTCTTGGCATTTTAAATTTCTTAGAATATGCGGAATTTCTTCTATACGCAGCTTCCATACTGTCTGATAGCTCTTTTTCATCTAGTATATTAAATTGTTCCACAATATTTTGGGCTAGTTCTTCTTTCAAGTTTTGGCCCAGTTTCTCTGAGATATTTTGAAATCTCACTATTGTTTCTGCTTTTCCCATTTCCAATGCAATGAGAGATTCTTCCATTTTTTCTGATTTGGCTCTTAATTCCAGGACTTCTTGATCGATGTCGTCCACTTTTTCTTGTAATTGGCTCATTTTCTTGAAGAGTTTTTTTACTTCCATCTTGATTTCTTCTGTGGGGCCCTTGGATGACCAAGGGGTAAAAGGAGTAGTGAAGGATGATAGGGAAATGGCTGAGAAGCTGAGTGCATTTTTTGCCTCTGTCTTCACTGCGGAAGTTGAGAAGTGCTTGCCCACTCCAGAGCCACTGATTTCGGGAGGAGTGTTGACAGACCTGAGTCAGATTGAGGTGACAAGAGAGGAGGTCCTATGACTGATAGACAACTTAAAAACTGATAAATCACCAGGTCCAAATGGCACACATCCAAGAGTTCTGAAAGAACTCAAATGTGAACTTGTGGATCTCCTGACAAAAATATGGAATCTTTCATTAAAATCTGCCTCCATTCCTGAGGACTGGAAGGTAGCTAATGTCACTTCCATCTTTAAAAAGGGCTCCAGGGGAGATCTGGGAAATTACAGGCCAGTCAGTCTGACGTCGATACCAGGTAAGATGGTGGAAACTGTTATTAAGGAAAGAATTAGTAGGCACATTGATGAGCAAAAACTATTGAGGCAGACTCAGTATGGGTTCTGTAAGGGAAGGTCTTGTCTCACTAACCTGTTAGTGTTTTTTGAGGGAGTGAACAAACATGTGGACAAGGGGGACCCAATAGATATTATTTACCTTGACTTCCGGAAAGCTTTTGATACAGTTCCTCATCAAAGGCTTCTAAGTAAGCTCAATAGTCATGGGATAAAAGGACAAGTCCTCTTGTGGATCAAAAACTGGCTTATAAATAGGAAACAGAGAGTGAGTATAAATGGGAAACTTTCTCAGTGGAGGGTCGTAAGCAGTGGGGTACCACAGGGATCAGTACTTGGTCTGATGCTTTTTAACTTGTTTATTAATTATTTGGAATTGGGAGTAAGCAGTGATGTGGCTAAATTTGCAGATTACACGAAGTTGTTCTGAGTGGTGAAAACCAGGAAGGATTGTGAGGCACTCCAAAGGGATCTGTTGAGGATGGGCGAGAGGCCATCAATGTGGCAAATGGGGTTCAATGTGGCCAAGTGCAAAGTGATGCACATTGGATCCAAAAATCCTAACTATAAATACATGTTGATGGGGTCTGAACTGGCAAAGACTGACCAAGAGAGAGATCTTGGAGTTGTAGTAGATAACTCACTGGAAATGTCAAGATAGTGTGTGACTGCAATAAAAAAGGCCAATGCTATGGTGGGGATTATAAGGAAGGGAATTAATCACTACCATAATGCCCCTGTATAAATCAATGCTGCAACCTCATTTGTAATACTGTGTGCAATTATGGTCACCACACCTCAAAAAGGATATTGTAGCATTTGAAAAAATGCAGAAAAGGACAACTAGAATGATAAAAGGGTTGGAACACTTTCCCTATGAAGAAAGGTTAAAGCACTTAGGGTTGTTTAGCTTGGAGCAACAATGACTGGGGGTGACATGATGGAGGTTTACAAGATTATGCATGGAATAGAGCAGGTAGAGAAAGAAGTACTTTTCTCCCTTTCTCACAATACAAGAACTCATGGGCACTCAATGAAATTGCTGAGCAGTCCGGTTAGAACAGATAAAATGAAGTACTTCTTCACCCAAAGAGTGATTAACACATTGAATTCACTGCCACAGGAGGTGGTGGCAGCTACAAGCATGGGCGGCTTCAAGAGGGAATTGGATAAAAATATGGAGTAGAGGTCCATCAATGGCTATTAGCCACAAGGTATAGATAGGAACTCTCAGTCTGGGGCAAGTGATGCACTGTTTTCTTGGTGCTTGGGGGGGCAACAGTGGGAGGGCTTCTAGTGTCCTGACCCCACTGATGGACCTCTTGATGACACCTGGTATTTTTGGCCACTGTGTGACAGAGTGTTGGACTGGATGGGCCATTGGCCTGATCCAACATTGGCTTCTCTTATGTTCTTATGAGTTTCAGATTTCCCCCCAAAGTGACATAACATCATCAACCAACAGCACACCCCATGTCCTTTCCTCCTCTAGACTCCCACTGGTTGCCAATGGCTGACAACTCTACTGCTGCTCCTCAACAGTTCTGTCAGAAGGGGAGTTTTGGTGAAAGGCAAAAGGGAGGGAAAGCTTGGAATGGCCCAAGTTGATTTAGAAGCTGCGACAAAATGATTATTAAAAGCTTGTTGTTTCCAAACTGGAGGGAATAGAATAATTTCTGGGAGTGGGGAACTAATTCTGAAACTTGGCATAGTTATTACTCTGCATTGTTAATTGGTGCAGCACTGTCACAATTTTTGAACAGGTTTAAAGATCTATATATCTAATAGCCAAGGTGCCCCCTGTGTGCGGATAGCTAAATCCGGGGGGCAGGGAGATTTTCCTGCACATTTGGGGCAAAAACCAGATGTGCAGAAAAATCTAAAAATTGTAAGAAACTATAGGGGGATACTTAAATCCCCCCCCCCCAAAGCGGGGAACACTCTGAGAAGGCTTTGCTGCCACCACCACGGGGGACGTGGGGAGGGAGAAGGCTTGGCAGGCCAGCCTTGTCATAGCTGCTGCTGGGGAGGGAAGCTTGGCAGGCCAGCCTTGCTGCCACCACCACCGCTGGGGGAGAGGAGGGAGAAAGCTTGGTGGGCCAGCCTCGCCACTGCTGCTGGGGAGGGCGGGGGAGAAAGCTTGGTGGATAGGCTGGCCTAGCCTCCACCACTGCTGGGGAGTGAGGAAGGAGAAACTTTGGCAGGCTGGCCTTGCCACTGCCACTGCTGGGGAGAGAGGGGGGGAAGGAGAAACCTTGTCAGGCCAGCCTCACTGCCACCGCTGGGGGGAAGGGAGGGGGGAGGGAGAAGGCTGGGCTCACCTACTTCCACATCTCCAGCTTCTGCAAGCCAGGAGCTGTGGGGAATACTCCCCACTCGTGAGTATTGCGGGTCCCGCCTGTTGTACAGATCTAAACATGCTCTTTTCTTTTGACTCAGCTACACTGGGAGAGATCACAAAGGAAGTAATTTGTTCTTTGGCAGTCGACTGTCAGACACAGCAGTTCTGTGACTGAGAATATGAAGCAGAAATACATATCTGTTTAGAGATTTCTATCATGTCTAAAATGGAAATTTCACAACAGCTTTCCCTGTGGTGAAATGGGCAAACTCTTGGCACATGGTGGAGCTTGCCTATCTCTCTGCAGTTGGAGATAAGAACCTTCTATCTTAGACATGATGGAAAACTACAAAACTCTGGGCTGATCTATACATTGTGCTAGGCTGAGTCAGTAGAATTTTGGGATGCAATTCAGACTGCAGATGTGGGAATGATATATTTTTAAAATGTTCATTAAAATACCCTATCTATATCATAATCTAAAACCATAGAAAGAACGATACAGCATTTAGATATGTAAACCTCTGCAGTGGTGCAATTTAGAATTTTATCCTTTCAGTCTTTTTGTTTTTTAAAAATTCATCCTTCCTCCAAGAAGCTCAAGGCTGCATACATGGTACTTCCTTAGTAACTCTGTGGTGTTAGGCTGAGACAGAATAACTGGCCAAAAATTACCCCATGAGCCTCATGGCTGGGTGGGGACTTGAACCCTGATCTGCCTGGACTGACATTGCAAGCACCACTGTACCACACTAGCTCTACCAGCTCCTGCTGTCTTATCTCAAAAACAAATAGAGCTGTCAGGTCCAAAGCCACATTTTGAGCTCCATTGTGTTTGCCAAAGACATGAAATAAGATCGTGTTCAGTAGAGTTAGTGAGGGCAGGAGGGCAAGTCCCAGTTCACAGTCATCCTGCCAAGCCTTTGCTAAAGTGTTATGGTTTTCTTAGATCTGAACAGAGGTGTCCTTTTCTCCAGGTGCAGTCCTTTCCATTTCTGATCAGGATTAATTATTTTCAAGTGGAAAAGCCATTTTAAAATTAAGACAGAATGTAAAAGGATTTGCTCCTGGGATGACCTGCTGATATAAGCTACAGACAGCAGCTTCATTATGTGAAAAATAAAGGCGGGGCCTAAGCAGATGTGCTGATAGAGCGCAAGTAGGTTATTGGGGCCTACGTTTATGAAGGTAGTAACAGAGCTTTTGTCTGGACTGATCCCTACTTGACATGAATTAGATCACTGGCTGTAAAATCCTCTGAGCTCAGAAAGGGCTAACGTACATGCCACTGGAGAATGCAAGCTGTGCAGTGCAAACCATTGGAAGCGCATTGTGATAAATGGTGGTGCAGTTCTTAAAGAGGAACAAGTTATTTTGCTTTCACATGACCCTGTACCAAGGTTGATGGGAATGAACAGCACAGCAAGAAATGTGAGGACTAAAATTGTGATCTTCATGTGTGTATTTGCCAGTGATACTAGGTGCAACCTCAGAGTGTCATAAAGAGATGCTCCATAGTCCAGATTTATGTTTGTTTGTTTCTTTTTGTCAGGAGACTGTGAACACAGGCATAACACACCTCTTAAAACCAATATGACAGTTTATTTTTATTTTGGTACATGTTAGCGAAGCTTATTAGGAATGTAAAACAACTTTTAAAATGAGATTTCTGTATTGTGGGTGCTTTATAAAATCATTCAGCTCTAAGGCCGTGCTAGTGTTTACTGGTTGTATAACTGTATTATACTGGTCTTTCAATGTAAGATTAATGTTTTTGAGGTTTCTTCTCTCTGCACACCAGAAATCAATTACCCTGCAATAGGATAACATTACCAGCAACAAATGCAATACAGTTATCCCTGGGCTCATTCGGCAGAGCTGGTTTTGGCATGTTAATTTAAGCTAAGGAATGAATACAAGTATTTCATCTATTTTAGAGGCCAATGTTGTGCTAAATGCCACTTTTAAACCATGGTTTAGCCTAAGCTACATTTGCGGAACCTTAGAACACTTCTCTTTTTGTGGTATAAAGTGAAGTCATAATCCTTCTATTCACAGCCAGTGATCCGAGAGCCAAAGAGAATGTTCATATATTCCTTATATATTTCTTATGAGAAACTTCAGATACTGGATTTTGAATGGAGCACTGTCTGGTCATTGGTTCTGGACAAAGCAACTAAAAGCAAAATAATCTGACATTTCAGTTCAAAGAAGGAACGAGGAAAGGAGTGAAAATGCATTTGAAGGTTATCAGTTTACCCTATGTTAGTTTGTTCTTGAAGCTTCTCAACCTACTCATTAAACATTAAATTACAAAATTACTAACTCTATGCCCAGTGGTATATGACACCATTAAAACTTGGTCATGTACAATCTTTATCAGATCCACGTCGTTGGAAAGGTTGCGGTACGATAGGTTCGTTTAAGCACTGTTGGTGGGATTGCTAACTTTTGGTCAAAAATCTTAGATTTGGTAGGCAAAATTTTAAACTGTACAATTCCAAGTTCTCCTGAATCAGTCCTCCTGAATTACTGGTCTACTTGCAACCTATCTAAACAGAAAGCTAAACAGTCCTGCTGTTGATTGCAGCAAAAACCTTGATTGCCCAGTTCTGGAAAGCAAAAAATAGCCCCACAATTCAACAATGGTTTATTAAACTTTGGGATTTGGCAGTTATGGATAAGTTAGCCTCCCAGATCATAATGGCAGAAGTGCCTACAATGAAAAATACTTTCTTAGAAAAGTGGTTCCCCTTTTTTGAATATGTTTCTAACTCAGGTAACAAAAGTTGTACTCTACCTAAAAAATATGTTGATGTTATGTTTTATTAAGCAAGTTTACATTATTGTTATTCATTACTTTGGAAGACACAGGTGTGGTGCTCCAGCAGTTAACAAGCCCAGATAGCAGAGAGCCCCCCCCAGCTCCCAGCAATCCCCCCCCCTGCAGAGAGGATCATCCACTTATCCATGGTGACGGAAGAGGCATCAAGAGTTCAACTCTCCCATTCTGGTCTATATCATGGCAATGGCAGTCGCTCTCCCTGTGGCTTGGGGGAGCGTTTTGCACACCAGCAGTTTGGAGGGGAGCTACTGATGTGGCCCCCCCATGGAACCCTTAGGTGGGGTTCCAAGCCATAGGGCTTTGAAGGGGTAGCCTCTTCAATGGTGGAATGCCGGCGAATTGAGGCTCCCCTTTGCCCTGATGGTCCTACCGCTGTGTGGCCGCATGGTACCAGCTAGGTTGGCCAAACAAGCAGTGGAGATTGAGCGATTGGCAAAGATCTAAGCGAGGTCGAAAGTGGCCGGCAGTGATCGTGAGTTGGCTGTAACCAAACTTTAAAATAACCAGAAAATTCCTCACCCCCCCCGCTTATAGCGGTAAACGGAAGGTGGAGGGATTCCCCCCCCCCGCGAGCGAGAAAAGCAGTAGAATAAGAGTGGGTGGGGGAATTGATCATTTGGCTTGTTTGGTGAGACTTACCAGAGTGGATTTGAAGCATAAGTGATTTTCAGAAGTGGTGAAATAGCAGCTGGCTTTTGTAAACAATCAATCAAGATGTTGAGCGCAGGGAGAAAAGGAGTGAAACAGAAACTTATGGGAGGTCAAAGTCCGAGGCCAGAAGACAAGGGGGCAGGTATTTTGAGACTCTTAGCAGACACACTCAAGCCTGTCATGGATCAACTTGCTGGTATTAACCAGCAGTTAACTGTCCTTAATCAGACTCTCGCAGCACAACAGCTCCAGATGGCTGAAACAGTTAATCAGATGGAGCAAATGATGGAAGTAGTGAAAGAGATGCACACCGAAAACAAGACTTTGAAGGAAAGAGTGGACCAATGAATGAATAAACAGAATCATCAGGAAAATAGACTGTTGTTTCTACAAATGGAAAAAGCCAATATGGCCCTCAGGTTCCAGGGAGTTCCTGAATTGCCGAAAGAGGACCTGAAGAAGCTTCTGAATGATCTTATCGCACCAGTAGTAGGCTTGACAGAGGAAGAAATAATGCATGATATGGATGCAGCGTATAGGGTGTATTCCAATTACACCAAAAAGAATAGCCTGCCTGGAGAAATAGTCAGATTCTCAAGAAGACAAACCAGGGATGCAATTTTAAAAGCTACATCAGCAACTCCACTGAAAATGGGAATGCTATCATCAAGACTTTAAAGGACATTCCATTTGAAATTCACCAAAAATGAAAGATCTACAAGGATTTAATTATCTTCCTTCAAACTAATCAAATTGCATATAAATGGGCATTTCCAGAAGGGGTCATCTTTAAGCTACATGACAAGAGAGAGATTGACTCCATGCACAAGGCTAAAGAATTCCTGAAATGTCATCTGGGAACCAAAGAAGATGGTGAAACTGGTTCAAATGGATCCACACCCTCGGAGACGGAGGAAGACCTGGCCACAGAAGAAGCGCAGCTGCCTGCAAACCAACCTATGCGTTTAGAGATAGAAAGCCTAAGTAAAGGCAGAAGGACTCTGAAAATTGCTTTTATGAAGCAAGTTTGGGAGATGCTCTGAAATTCTCCCATAACAAGTAATCAGCTAATTTTTGATCAGGGATAGATAGTGTAGCGGGGAGAGGAGAGCCTTCATCCAGTCAGTGAAACCACACCAAGTCAATCAGAGGAGGATTTTTATTAGCGCTAGGCCAGCCGGCTTTAATAAGCAACAGGGCTGACCCTTTTACAGATGCATTTAGTTCCCTAATATACCTTACAATGGGCGCGTCAGAAGCTGGACAATGGAAACTTTCCTTTACACCATTTCTTTCTTCCTGTTGAAGAGAACATTTCATTCCGGAAGCACCATCTCTTATTTTGCATTACAAGCTAGCTTTAAGATCTAAGCATCTTTTGCACCTGGGCACCTTTGAAGCTTAACCACAAGCTCCCTTCCAACCACATTCAATAACAGTTTTTTGCTAAACAGAAATGTCATATCTTTTTCTATGAAACTTGTGGGAGGGGGGAAATTCAGGGTGGTAATGGAAAGTTTGAGGCCTGAGATGAATTTAGGCCAATTTGTCCTTTTAATTTTTTTAATTTAATTTTATTGCTATAATTCCCTCCTCTTCGACCACCTCGATTATTTACTGAGAGGTTGGTCGACCAAGGCTACTATATATTGAGGGATCTCTGCCTTTCATGGTCATATAGGGGTTATAGTCACTTTCAGCCGGCCTGTATAAGGTACTACGTGAAAAGGTCCGAGCATGAGACAACCGTCTTTCTCTGTGATTAGCAGCCAGATGCAGAAGCTTGGGAGTGTCACGAATCATTACAGAGTTAACAGTTAGTAAGATTAAACTTTCCACAGACGCCTCCTTCTGATGCTAGGAGAAAATCTAAAGCCAAGCGATTCTGATAGATAGCGGTGCGTATTTGAGTATTTGTTTTGGCAAGCAAGGACAACGCTTGGGAAGTTTCATTAGTTATGATTTCTAGAACCGCTTGCAGCCTGATAAGACGGTTCAGCATATATATAGGGGTCCTATAGCCATACATGCCATCTGCAGCCCATGTAGCAGGCCCATACACTTGAATAATACGCTCTGGGGGCCACTCATTATTTTGCCATGTATGAATTCGCAGAGAGCGCTTTGCACAGCCTAGTTCATCGTACACTGGGACCCCTAGATGTTCACCAGTTTCCAAGGGCAAAAGGAAGAAACTGGGTCTTATAGTCCCCAAAACACAAGCTCCACTCCACCCTGGGGGTAGTGTAGCATAGGCCGCTGTGCCACAGATCCAATATAGTGAATCAGGGGCTACCCACTTCCGTGAGGCATTGCATGGATCATCCCAGAGGACCTGCAAGTGTCCCATGTTCACATATAGTGGAATCTGTGTGTTATCTGGGTTAGTAAAATCAACAAAAGTTTTGGGTTTAGTTCCATTACAGATCCACCCTCCTTCACATTCTAACATCCCCACTGGTTCTGAAAAGAAAAGAAAAGGATGGCCTTGTCGTATAAAGCAGGTAAAGCCGACTAGCTTATTTCTCAGGATCCATTTGTCAGGGCGTTCGGCCTCCCTCCAAGATATATTGTAAACCTTAGTGAGGTTGTTATATTAAAAGCCACAAGAAATAGGGCGGGAGGATTCCTGCCTTTTTGTAATTGGCATAAACATTAACATGGGCATGAACAGCATGGGATTGGGGCCGAAAACATGTACTGTGTCCCTTCTCATTACAGACACTATATGTGGTGGACTGATGCTGACACTGAGTGATTGTGGATGATGCACAGTCATAGCTAGTTTGATAAATCAAGGTTTGGGAGGTTTGACCCTGGCGATAGGTGGTAGTAATGCATGGGGTAAAAGCAGGGAGAGGGGGTGGGGAAGCCTGACTATGGACCCAATAGAACAGAAAAACACATTGCAACAGAAGGAAACACATCCTTTGGCCCGTATGTTGGTTAGTTAACGTCTGGAATTACTAAATGCAAGACCTGAGGTTCCAACGGAGATCAATTCTTCACCTGTGCGTAGAAAAAGCCGTTCCGGTAGGCTTTTAGCAGAGGTTCACGAGCAGGCTTATTCGGCTGTGTCCCTCAGGGGTACGGACCCAGAGGGAGCAGAGCTAGCCGGCGCTGTCCCAGGAGGCAGACGAGAGATTTTAACACAGGTAGGCGTAGACCCAGGCTGGGAGGTCCACTTAGGGTGAGCTACCTTGAGATGGGACCAGTGGATCCATGGTTTATTGCCTTGACCATGGCTGTGGTTCCTGCATGTGTGTTTTCATGGAGTTGTCGCATTATAGCTAGTCCCAGGGCAGCTGGGATAAATATTTTCCCTGTAGGCATTCACCACCACCCCTCCTTATTTTTTTCTGCTCCCTGTAAGTCACACCAGGCTTCTTCTTCTGGTGAATACCTGGGGGTCCAGGCTGCAACAGGGGTTGGAAACACAGGACAGAGTGTTGCGCTGGGGGGCCTGATGCTTCAAGGGCTATTTCTTTTGCTGCCTTATCAGCCCGAGCATTTCCTCGAGATACAGAGTCTACAATCTTCTGGTGGCCCCTGCAGTGAATGATGGCTACTTTTTCTGGGAGATTTACAGCTTCCATTAATAACCATAGGTTAGGGCCATACTTAATGTCTTTGCCTGCAGCTGTGATGAAGCCTCTGTTTTGCCAGAGGATACCATAAGCATGAGCAGACTTAAAGGCAAACATTGAGTCAGTCTATATGTTGACACTTCGGCCTCTTGCCAATGTTAGCGCAGCAGTGAGAGCGATGATTTCTGCAAGCTGGGCTGAAGTCCCTGCCCATAAGGGCTCTGCTTGCACCACCTTTTCATCATCAACAACAGCATAGCCAGCCCTGCGTTGCCCTGTATCATCTAGGAAACTGCTGCCATCGCAGTAAAGGGTCATCTCTGGGCTGGGTAAGGGCTGGTCTTGGAGATCCAGTCTTGAAGCAAACACCTGATCCACTGTAACTAGGCAGTCGTGGTCTGGTGCCTC
This sequence comes from Gekko gecko, assembly GCA_029375565.1. Taxonomy (NCBI): domain Eukaryota; kingdom Metazoa; phylum Chordata; class Lepidosauria; order Squamata; family Gekkonidae; genus Gekko; species Gekko gecko. Next base: position 229,625,448 of record JAPDNY010000001.1, on the reverse strand, counting down.
TTCAGGTACTGGAAGCAGGGTGGCAGGGTTAACAGTCACTGCTGGTGCTAAGGCTACTCCAGGATTTTCAAGGAGGATGGCCTGATAACGAGCCATCCGAGAAACAGTGAGATATTTATGGCCCCTTGCCTCTAAAATAGTCCTGACCCCGTGAGATACATACACAGTGAGCGTGCACCCCAGTGAATTTGTTGGCTGATTCAATGAGGCGACAACAGGCAGCTACTGCTCGAAGGCAGGGGGGCAGACCTTGTTCTACAGTGTCGAGGCTCTGGCTGAGATAAGCAACAGGTCTTTTGTAGGGGCCAAGCTTCTGCATAAGGACGCCCTGAGCCACTCCCTCCTTTTCATCAACGCAGAGAAAGAAAGGCTTTTCTGGATTGGGCAGTCCTAAGGCTGGTGCCTCGATGAGGCGCTGCTTCAAGGTTTGAAATGCTATCTCCTGTTCAGGACCCCACAGGAAGGGATCGTTGGGCCCTCCTCTTGTAGCTTCATATAGGGGTTTGGCTATGAGGGCAAAACCTGGAATCCACAGCCGACAGTAGCTTGCTGCCCCTAAAAATCCGCGAAGTTCCTTGCGGGTGTAAGGCTCAGGGATCTGGCACACAGCTTCCTTTCTTTCTGGGCCTAAAGAACGCTGGCCTTGTGATCAAAGCCCAAAAGCGGACAGTTTGCTGACACAGCTGAGCTTTCTTCCAGGAGGCTTTATACCCACACTCATCTAATAGCATAAGGAGTTCAACTGTCCCCTTCTCACAATAGGGTCTGCTTCGGGAAACCTCTCTCCCACCCAAGTTGCTTCTACTTGGCCCGCAGGTACCCTGGCCACAAGGGATTGTTTGGTGGCTGCCAGTACCTGCCGTTTTTCTTCTGATGTTAGCAAGGCAGACAGCAGCTGCGAGCAATCCCTCCAGGTTGGTGCATGAGTGGTCATTATGGTGGTAAACAGATCAGTCATAGGCTTTGGGTCTTCACTATAAGGCACGGTCTGAGTCTTCCAATTACAAAGGTCTACTGTGCTGAAGGGACTATAAACATAGACCATATTGCCTGCTGCCCCTGCAGGGGTTTGCCTCAAGGGACACACCATAGGAGTTGGGGATGTCCTGTCAGATGGTTTCAGAGCTGTGGATTGCTCAACCTGTCCAGAACTGCCTTGTGTCCAGTGGCCTGTACAGGTATCATGTTTCAGATGGACTGAGGGGGTTAAGGGTGGGGCTGAAGGTTCCTCACTCTCTCTTCCTAGAAACAATTCCCTTAAGTCGGGGTATATCTGTTCGGGGTCTACTGGAGGGTCGCAGGACTTTTTTTCAGCTCTGTCCTTCTTTTTCCAGGCTCCCCCTGAGCCCTGTTCATTGGAGGGGATGTCTACCAGATTCTCATCAGAACGTAGAAGGTTCACCTCTCTCAACCTATTTTCTTCCCTCCTCTTCCTTCCCTCTTCCTCACGGGCACGGGCCATGGCTCGGGTCTCAGGTGGGCTGGGTGGAGGGGTTCTGTCAGGGGTTCTGGCTGGTCCTGCAGAGTAGGGGGTGGCCAGTCTTCTTCCTGATCTGTTTGAACTCGAACTTGAGGGGCCCCAACAGGAGACCTAGCTGGCTGGCTTGTGGTGGTAGCAAGACAAACCCGTGGAATACGGGAGCGAAGCCGCCGGGTCGCAGGGAATTTCTTTTCTAAGAATGGATGGAACCTGACCCACTCATCCCATAAGTCAATGTAGGGGAATTGATCTGGATGGTCACAGCTTGGGTCTGTAACTGCTGCAAAAACTCTTTTAATTAATTCCTGATTCATGGACCCCTCTGGGGGCCATCCGACATCAAAGGCTGGCCAGTCTATTGTGCAGAAAGTTTGTAAGCGGCCAGGGCTGAGGGGCACATCTCCTCCATAATCTCCAGTAAAAATATCTTTGAAATTTCACAGCATGTATTCTAAGGGCGTGATGGGCTTTGCCTGACTCCCCCCATGAAGACAAACAAAGACAGACAGCTGGGTGTACAAAGGGTTAGGAAACGGAGAGTGCAGTGAGGGGTCTGCCACTCTTAAGACACAAAAGGGATTCCTTGACCACAGATGCTTCCTTCTTTAAGTGGCCGATTCGAGCTCGCGCTGATCGGAAACGCACGTATCAGAAGACAACTCTCAGTTTGGTTTTGTCCCGTAGGACTCTGCCTTTCACAAGCACACATCAATCATACACTTCAACACGTATCCCACCCTGATCACAGAGAAGTCACTGCTTCCCTGACCTGCCTGTCAGAAAGCTAACCCAGATTCCACTGATAAGAGAGGTGATCAAGCTCCCTTTTCCCCCTTCTCTACTGGAAGGGGATACCTCAGATACCTCAGACTGACTATACTGACCTGTCCGTCGACTCGAGTCGTCCCTGGGCTCGTCCTCTCAGACCTGGGTTCTTCAAAGCGAGCGGCACCGGCAGAGAGTCACAACAGAACGGAGAGAAGACCGACCTTCCAAAGAGGGAAGTGGCGCCTGTCGGAAATCAGTCACGGGCTGCCCGGCTCTCCGACGGCCCGTGGCTCAAGAGGGCAATAACCCGGTCTCGTTGCCAGAATCAGCTCTCCATTTTCCCGGCCAATGCACCAGGAAATGTAGCGGGGAGAGGAGAGCCTTCATCCAGTCAGTGAAACCACACCAAGTCAATCAGAGGAGGATTTTTATTAGCGCTAGGCCAGCCGGCTTTAATAAGCAACAGGGCTGACCCTTTTACAGATGCATTTAGTTCCCTAATATACCTTACAATGTGCGCGTCAGAAGCTGGACAATGGAAACTTTCCTTTACACCATTTCTTTCTTCCTGTTGAAGAGAACATTTCATTCCGGAAGCACCATCTCTTATTTTGCATTACAAGCTAGCTTTAAGATCTAAGCATCTTTTGCACCTGGGCACCTTTGAAGCTTAACCACAAGCTCCCTTCCAACCACATTCAATAACAGTTTTTTGCTAAACAGAAATGTCATATCTTTTTCTATGAAACTTGTGGGAGGGGGAAATTCAGGGTGGTAATGGAAAGTTTGAGGCCTGAGATGAATTTAGGCCAATTTGTCCTTTTAATTTTTTTAATTTAATTTTATTGCTATAATAGAAACTCACAGCATGCATTGTTCACTAACAATATAGTACTAACATTGACTCTAACCGGGATAATGATCTCCTACTCTTGGGTTTTTAGTATAGTGTGGGTATACTTTTCTTTCTCCCTAGTTGTTAGTTCCCCTCCCCTCTTTTTTATTGTAGTTTTAGTTGTCTATTACAAAAAAGCAATAAAAAATCCCCTTCGGGGGGCCAAAAAAAAAAAAAGTTCAACTCTCCCAAAGTTTGCTTCCTATTCCAACAGTGCAGGGGAAAGACCAGTGGTTGCCCATAGAGCAGGCACTAGCATTTTGCCCGCCCCCCTTTCTTCTTGGATGAAGCACAAGGTGGTGGTGAGCCAATCATGGTTCAGTGCGGGAGTGCTGGCCAATCAAGGACAAATTCACCAACTAGATACGGTGGCAGCTGCCCTCCAAGGGCAGATTGGCCCAGTGGAAGCTCAGATAAGGATGAAGCTGTGTGTCTGGTCTGCGACTGAGTCTACATGGAGATATGGCTACAGGATGATCCCATGGCAGACTTGGCTGTGGTTTGGAGCTGGGCAGGGAAGGGTGTGGGAGAGCTTACATTCCCGGCCAACCTTTCCCTCCTTTTTAGATTTTGCATATGAGCCATGGCCGCCAGCTGGCTAGCGGCTGGCGCTCACCTCCCCACCGCTCAGGCAATTGCCCAGGGAGAGCCCTCCCCCACAGGTCACTGACATTTTGGGTGGCTGCAGGCTTCCAAATGCAGAGACCGCCCCCACTCACTGGCTCGCGTCCTCCTTCCCACCACGCCATCTCATTGTCAGGGGAGGACCCTTTCCCCCACGATGGGTCGCTGCTGCACTGGGCAGCTAAAGGCCAGCTGGCAATAGCGGACCTGCCTTCTCATGCTCCACTGATAGTAGGTGGCTGTGCATCCTGCTGGCGATGCATCAGACAGGGAGCAGTTTTTACCAGAGGGCCAAGGCTGGTGGTGGCTTGGGGCTGGGTTCCCCCATCCCTCCCCCCATCCCTCAAACCCCCTCATTCCTCAAGCCACAAAGGGGGTGAGGGCCAGATAGGAAGAGGCTTGGCCTGCTCTTCTGGCCTGCTGGGAGATCCCAAAGCATCCCAGGGCAGGCAGGGGATCTCGAGTCATCCTGGGGCAGGCTGGTCAGTTCACACAATTTTGTTGGGGCTTAGGAAGGATAGCGCAAGAGCAGATGAGTTTATTCAGGGGCTGGATCGCTCCCTCATGGCTTTGGTGCCTGTGGCTCACAGGGTGGAATTTTTTGCTTGTGTGACTTTATGGCTGAGAGGGAGCATTTGTTCCCATATCACCCTCAGTTCACAGAGTGCCCCAGGTGCACTTCCCAGCATCTCCATTCCAACAGGCCACGGGGGTGGGGATGGAGGACTGCTTCAGAGCAATGTGCATCTTCATTGATGCTCTGGGCCTGCACTAAATCCACTCTCTAACTGGGAGAGGGCTGGGCCACATGAACAGGTGACTGCTTTGTCTGCAGAAGGTCCCAGGTTTGCTCCAGTTCTCAGCATCTCCTTGGAGAAAGACCTGACGAGGGGGGGGGACTTCTTCCTGAGACTCCGCAGTGCTACTGCCAGTATGAAGGGATGGTCCTGGACTGTCAGGATTTGATTCAGTATAAGGCAAAACTTCCCTCCCCATCCTATTCTGTCACAGGGTTGCAGTAGTTTCAAGGAGTTTAGAGGCATTTCAGTTTAAGAAACCAGTTTGCAACCACACATGTCATCATAGGACAAGTATGGTATCTGGGAATGATAAGTAAAGAGTTGGGTTAGGAGCAGATGAGTACACTCTACAGGCATTAAATTGAGTTTATGCTGTGATCTGTACAAAATAAGTTATTATTTGATTGATTGATTGATTGATTGTTGATTGATTGATTGAACAAAGTTTGAGTTCAGTGGCAGCTTTAAGACCAACAAAGATTTATTCCAGGTATAAGCTTATTTGCCATTTATGGTCCATTTGTCTCACTGAAGTATGTATTATTTGTAGAGGTACTGCATTATTTGTATAGAAGCCCTAAAAATATCTGGGACGCTTACCATGTCCTTTATTGGGGATGGGAGAGGAAGCCTAAGTAAAAGAATTTGCTGTTCAGAGATTAAAACTGTTGTGGAGTGTGCCACCTCATCCCCACCCCAGATATTACTAGCTGTTATATTTTGGGATACTTTTTACAATATTCAAAGATTCTTCCAGGCTCTGTATTTTTTTGTAGCAATTTCTATCCTTGAGGTTAAGTTACCATAATTAAAACTCAAACAGAATATTAGGACTACTGAGGGAAAGCTGACCAGCTGTACTTCAATTGATACAAAACCTGCAGCCCAATTACTAGTGGGTGCAAGGTAGGAAATACATGTCACAACTGTGGAGGGGCTGTGGCTCATTGGAAAAACTTCTGCTTGTCATGCAGAAGGTTCCAGGTTCAATCCCTGACATCCCCAGTTAAAAGGACCAGGCAGTAGGTGATGTGAAAGGCCTCAACCTGAGACTCAAGAGAGCTTCTATTAGTCTGAGTTCACAACACTGACCTTGAGGGACCAAGGGTCTAATTCAGTATAAGGCAGTTTCATTTGTATTCATTCTAGAATAACCCATCCTGCAGTTACTCCATCAGTTGCTGGTCCATTCAAGGTACTGGTTGCCATGTACAAGGCCTTTCATGAGAGGCTGCATCTTCTACTATGTCACAGCAGCTTTGGTCTTCTGAAGAGTTTGCGAGCTCTGAGTTGGGAAATACCTGGAGATTTTTGAAATGGAGCTTGGGCAGTGGGTGTTGCCTTCTGGCCCACTTCTGGTGATGTCAGGGGGTGTGGCATATGCAAATAAGTTATGCTAATGAGCTCATGCACCTCTTTTTCCATGAAATGACCCCTGGCTACAACTATTGGATTAGATGTGAATGACCTCTTGGGAGGTGAGAGTCTGAGAAGAATTGTGAGGTGCATAGAAAAAGAACAGGCAAAATTACATTTCCTGCCATTCATCAGAAAAATGTCTGTTTCTGTTGATTCAAACAGAGGTTCATAAGACAAATAATATTATTATTATCTTCATAATTATCATCATTATCATTATCCATGACTGCAATGGCCAAGCACTATTGCAAAATCCAGTAATTGAGACCGAGTGTGGTGTAATGGTTACAGTGACAGACTAGGACCTGGGAGACCCACTTTCAAATACCTAATTTGTCATGAAACCTCACTGTGTGACTTTGGTCCAATCACATAATCTCAACCTCACTAACTATGACACCCCACTCCACTTCCCTCCCTCAGAGGCAAGTTTTTCCCTGTTTTTTCTTTCCCTTTTGTGCCTGAGCTGCCCTAGTTATCTGTTTACTTCTTTCCTGAAGAATTCTGGCTGTCCCACCTTATTACAGTATAATATTTTGGCTGTTTGCTCAGCCCAGGAACCTAAGGGAAGAAACGGGAGCCCCCTTTAACTTATATGACTTAAATGGCACTCAAGAAGTTTTTATATTCCAAATTAACAACATAGAGGAGGAAAGGTCAGGTGAAATCAGGGGTAAAATTTCTAAGGTAACTCAATATAAATAACTCTGAGGTAAAATCAATACATGCACAGACTTTAGTTCTTATGTTTCAGGCTAATGAGAGTTTCCTAAGCTTTTCAGAGCAATTTAAATTTCTGTTGGGAGCCTTTTGCTCCAGTGTTTCCCCCATACACTTCAGTACACTTTATTTGAGTAATCTCTTGGTTTCAGAAGGCTGGTACACTTTTTCCAGTACCCAAACCCCTTGTCTTGAAACACCAGTTCTTGTCTTGAGTTTTTAACTGACTCTTAAAGTCGCTAAAGGCAATTTCTAACCACACCATACAAGGGATATCTGAACTCTTCAGATCTATCACCTTGTTTAGACTGGGTAGGGAAATTCCTTCTTTCTCTAGAAGATCTATCCCATTTCCTTGGCCCAAATGGGAGTCTGTCTAACTACCCACTCATTCTTGCTAAACTCCACCCCCCCCTCCGTTCTCCAGTCTGTGTTAAACTGTTCTCAGTCAGGGCTAAATTCTGAATGAATTCTCCTCCTCAGCATTCAGCTCTAAGGTCTCTTTCTGCTCCGCTAATGCTAACCAATCAGATTGCTTGGAGCATCCTGTCACTCAAGGCTCTGTTTCTCTGAAGAATTAACTCTCCCCAGTCCTTCAGCTTTTTGTACAGCACTTCTAAGTTTTTAACAAGTGCAGTGCATCACACCTACCTACCAGTTTTGTTGTGAAGACATTACATAGGAGAAGAAGAAATTGGATTTATATCCCACCCTCCATTACCAAAGAAGTCTCAGAGTGGCTTACAATTCCTTTCCCTTCCACTCCCCACAACAGACACCCTGTGAGGTAGGTGGGGCTGAGAGAGCTCTCTTGAGAACTGCTCCTGAGAGAACAGCTCTGAAAGAACTTATAACTGACCCAAGGTCACACCAGCAGCTGCATGTGGAGGAGTGGGGAATCAAACCTCGTGAGAGCCAGTTTGATGTAGTGGTTAAGTGTGCAGACTCTAATCTGGGAGAACTGGGTTTGATTCCCCATGCCTCCACTTGCAGCTTCTGGATGACATTGGGCAAGCCATAGTTCTGACAAGAGCTGTCCTTGAAAGAGCAGTTCTTGAAAGAGCTCTCTCAGCCCCACCTACCTCACAGGGTGTCTGCTGTGGGGAGGGGAAGGGAAAGGAGTTTTTAAGCTGCTCTGAGACACCAAGTGAAGAGCAGGGTATAAATCCAGTCTCCTTCTCCTCCTCCCTCCCACATTAGAGTCCGTGCTCCTAACCACTACACCAAACTGGTTTTGGCTGTACTTTGGTTACCCATGGGGCAGAACTTTGGTTCTTTGGTACTTTGGTTACCCATTGGGTAGAACAAATGAAGTAAATAAATACAATAATACCAACATTAACAGAATTAGTTTTTGAGGGAATTATATTGCAAATTAAGTATTTTTCACCCCCTAGAAATTACATTTTTTCACTGTAAACGTCATGGTACTCAGCCAATGTTAACTATAAAGCACTGATAATGATATTGCATAATAGCTCATCACCTTTGCCAAATACAATATGAGAATTAATGCTTCCTTCTCTGCTGATTAAACTTTGCAATACATTTCTTTCTTCCCCTTTTCATCCTTCATACATCTTTCTCCTTAGAATTTTTGCTGAATGAAGAGCACACTCAGCTATACTTTTGGGTTTCTTTGATGTTGTTAGAAGAGAAGGCACTGTCCTTTTGGCCTCAGCCTCCAGTGGTGGTGGTGGTGGTGGGGGTTACAAGAGAGTCAGGTAGATGGGTACACTATAGATTTCCTGTTTACTCTTCTGTTTCTATGCCCTTTGATGTGTAGACTTATACTTCTTAAGGAGCAATTTCTTCTTTGCCTCACAGTCACACTTCCTCTCACTAGCACACAAGGAAGGTGCATACCTATATTGGTAGTTATGGGGGAACTGAATAATAAAACCTTTACCAATTTAGTTAGCAATTCAAATATAAACAGCCATGGCTCTTCTATAAAACTGCAGTTAAAACAGTGGATTGCCCTACAGATGCTAGAGTCACATAAAATTCCTGTTCATGTTTATTTTTTTTTAAATAACAAACCCAAGTACCTAGTTACTCATCCTTGCCAGTTTGGCTTTGGAGGATTCTGAACAGCTCTTAGGATGCTGCATCATGGAGACATCACCAGCCCTGTCCCTTTATGCCTTTCCAGTGTTGTTTAAGCTCCCTTGCATGTTATAGAAACAATGTACTAGGACCAAGGGGATGAGTATGTGTGCTGTGGTGCCAGAGGCCAGTCTGGGTTTGTATGTTAGTAGTGGCATGAATTCCACTTGCGCCATTGCTCTAGGGCTGGTATCCTTCAACCTGATTCATTCAGCTGCTTTGTGGTTCTTGTACTATTTACTAAAATATTTACAGAGCTCTTTACTTTGGACAAGCCAAATCAAGGCCATTCTTGGCAAATTGAATCTAAAGTGTCATTCTAGTCTACATACAGTGCCTCTCCACAATGTTTTGTCTCAGTGTGCTTTTGCTTCTGGACTACTGAGTTGGGGCAAGCATGGAGAGGCAGGTGGCATGCTGGCCAGACTCAGTATTATGGAGGAGCATGAGCCATCGGAGTTCAAAATTAGATTATGGAAGTGAGCTCTCAACACCATAAAATCTGTAACTTGGATCTATGGATTCATCTCAACTTTTTAAGTACAGGAAAAAATGACAGAACATTTCATGCTAATTTTGCAGCTATGAATTTCCCAATATAAGCTGTATCCCATTCATTTTGTGTCCATGAATTCCTTATAGCCTTCTTCTCCATGGCAGCAGACATGTTGTCCTTTTGGGAGATAAATCAGGCTGGCTTCATGACTGTGTAGGGATTTGGACCTGGATCTCCCAAGCCTACTTTGACTCTTTAACCAATGCACCAAACTGGCTCCACATAGGAATTCAAATTATCACTGGATTTTGGTTTTGGTTTTGGTGACTCACTAGACGGTCGCACCTCATTGAGCTCTGATGGGTGCATTCCATCCTGGGCTGGTAAGAAGGGTGACCAGACTTATTCAGTCATCCCTAGAGCCCCTGTAGGGGGATTCTAGCCTAAGGAGGGAAGAGAGCCACTCCTAAAGCTGCAGCTGAAGGATTGAGGCTCCCTTTTGCCCCTTAAGTTCTGCCACACTGGGGCAGCAATGGTGTCCAGAGGCGCAAACCGACTCCAGAGTGAGCAAAGGATCAATTGAAGTGAAAGAATGTGCCCTATTTCACAGCATTTAACCATTCAATCGAAGTGAAACATGAGTGCTGAAATTCTTAAAAACATCTGTAGGAGCGGAGTTAAACTTACACCTTAAATCTGAAGAAGGGGGGGAAACCCTTCCAGAGGGGGAGTAACCCATGCATAGCTTAAACAAGCCAAGTGCAAGATTAAGGCAGAAAGCTGATCTAAGTGAATAAGCATTTACCCAAACCCACATTGTCTAAAACGTTTCTTTGTCAGAGAAAGCTTTCAGACTCTTAAAGAACTTTTACCTTAAATGTAAACAATGACACAACGAGGGGGCAGAATGGCACCTAAAACAAAACTTACAGCAGGAACTTCTAATACAGCATCACCGACTCAGAGACCAGAAATGACCACAGATACTGCAAGCATGATCTCCAAAGCACTACACCCTCTGCTGGATCAAATGATGAATCTCAACAAAAATTTTGAAACTCTCTAAAAAGAACTTAAGGAAGTCAAGTCCACAACAGAGAAAACAACCAAAAAGCTGCAAAAAGTTGAACACAATACTAAAACTCTGAACCAAAAAGTGGAACTAGCAGAAAAAGAAACTCAGGAAAGCAACAACTTCTACAACTTCAAGTGGAAAGATCAGCCCATGTCCTTAGATTCCAAGGAGTTCCTGAAAACAAAGATGAAAATCTCAGACTGATCTTGAGTGAAGCATTGGTTCCCCTGATAAATTATGAACAAGGAACTTTGGAGATGGACATTGATATGGTTTATCGGGTTTATCCAGAATTTGTCAAGAAAAATAATCTTCCAGGGGAAATATATGTGAAATTTCTAAGAAGGTCAACAAGGGACCAGATTTTGAAAGCAACTAATGGTTCACCTTTAAAAATCCAAGGAATAGAAATAAAGACTTTGAAAGGCATTCAATTTGAAATACGGAAGAAGAGAAAGCACTATAAAAGTATCATTACATTTCTACAAGAAAATTCAACTCAGTATTGATGGCTCATCCCCAAAGGACTGACTTTCAACTACAAAGGAAAAAAAGGAAAGATTGACTCTTTGACTAAAGCCAAAACCTTTTTGGAATTACAGCAGACTCCATCAAAACCACCAGGAGAAATAATAGATAATAATGCTATGGACAAACGCAAAGAAGGAGCAACCAGCACTACCTTTGACTCTTCTTCAGTTTCTTTGGGTGACTTCATGGACTTGGAATCTGAATCTGAACTAGGAGCGGCCGCTCCTAGATCATACAAGGTCAAACTCCCCTTCAACGAGAAGAAGAAGTACAAGCAGAAGAAGAAGCCTAAATGAGATCTGAAAACTTACTTTGCAAAATGAAATGTGATAATGTAACATTATGTTATAGAATTTAGTGCTAGCGATACTTTAATAGACATAACTTTTTGTAATAATACTTAATAGGGAACTCTTAAATGTAATGTAGACTTTTGACGATCCTTGCCTACTCTGCGTGATTTTAGTTTAGACTATAGTGTGTAGAGATACGATGTAGATAAAAGCAATAATTTTTTTTCAAAAAAATCAAAAACAAATTATCACTGTTTTTTGTGAACATTCTTCTATGTACAATGGCTTCTTTTTCAGAGAACCTTGGAAGGGTGTGAAAATGTTCACTGGGTAGGCAAGAATGCACCCCTGTTGCCTAAGTAACTGGATCAGTGTTCACTGTTTTTCCATTTTGAGACAACAATATAGTTTGACAATAAAGTAATGCTCAATTAATCCTGTGATCCTTCACTGTGGCAAGTAATTGTGGTATGTCACAACATGGTAAATCAGGAAGATTTGGTCCAGTTACCTAGCAACAGGGATGTATTCCCTTTCCTGTAATTGAAAGCAATACTGTTTAGTTTGGTTTGTAACACTGTCACTTAACCAGTTCTGATTGGCTATTGATTGTCATGATGTCATCTAGCTCACAGCAACATGATCCATGTTGGGTTGAGACCATGCAGTGAAGAACACAAAATAATGCCAAAAGGACAGTAGAAAGGAGAAATACAGCGCCTGGAAACAACCACAAAAATCAGGAAAAGATACATATGAGTGTGTGAGGGAGTGCATTTTGTACCTTCCTCCAAAAAAGCTTCTCCCTATCATAAATTTTGCATATTAAAAAATTCTGTGCAGCCCTGCAACTTTCATCACAAAATTCTTGTGCCCCCAAGAATGTGGAGATTCAGATTTTGAAACTGTCCTAATCCATCCTGAGCACCCACCCTCAAATGAAAATCTATCTTGTGAAATACATCTGAATTCTTTTGAGATCGCTTGCTGAACAGCTACAAATGCCAAATGAACAGTTTGTACCAGGATTTGAAAACCTGGGTATGTGCAAAGATGCTGCTGATTCAAACTGATCAATGGCCATCACATCACTAGCGACTCCTTAGATGAAGACTGGTTTTATTTAAACACAGTTTTTTATTTATGTGATTTATATGATTTGTGACTGATGTATTTGTCCATTTAAACAATTTGTTGAGCAGAACAATTGGGGAGCAGGTAGTATAACTCAAGCAGGTTGTGTGAGAATGGGCAGATGTAAAAAGCCAGTTGTGCTGTACTGCATAGTTAGGAAGGAATACAGTGAACAACCACAAATGGGTCAATGAACAATTGAACTGATCCTTGGAAAATCTGCTCCCTGTTGGTGACTGGCAAACAGGACATGAGCTGAGCTGGTGGGTGTTTGAACATCCCTAATCATGGTTATTTAGAAGTAAGTCTGCTTTTTATGACTGTAGCCTAAAGCTACACAACAGTAAGACCCACTGTACACAGTGTGACTTACTTCCAAGGAAATTTGCAAAGGACTTGACCATCTATTGCCAAAATATAAAAACTGAAAAGAAAGAATTGTGAGCATGGAGTCGCCTTGGCCATAGCCACTGTTTGCAAATATTTGCTTCTCTCAGTTTGAGGACTCAGGTATGTTTTACTTCAGGCGCTGAAGGAGCAATCAGTCTCTCCCAAGAGAAAGCCGTTAGGTTGAATAAACAACTTAATGGAACCAAAATGTTAGAAGCAGTTGTATTGCTTCACAATCTGTGTGGGTATTTTTTTTTTGGTAAATACAATTTATTATTGGATATATCACATGTTCATACAGTTTAAACCTACCTACATATCCATTTTTCTAATTTCCCTTCTCCCCCCCCAAACAAGGCTTCCCGCACTGCTCCAACCCCATTAATATCTCTCCTATTCTGTTACAATTACTTCTAAACTTATTTTCTCTTACAAACGGTAACAATTCAAAAATCTAATTCTATTTCATTTTCTTCTTAATAACTATCAAAGCAAATCAAACCACGTTTAATGTCCCAATTTTTCAACAAGTATTTTTGAAAGTCTTTCCAGTCTTCAAAGAAAGTTCCATCTTCTTCGTTGTTTAACTTTCTTGTTAGCTTGTCCATTTCTGCCAAAAACAACGTCTTTTTAATCCATTCCCATGTTTCAGGTACTTTATCTTGTTTCCAACATTGAGCAAAAATCAGTCTGGCTGCTGTAATCAAGTACCATAGTAGTGTTCTCTTGGCTACATTTATTTCTTCCATTTTAAGACCTAACAATAACATCTGTGGGTCTTTCTTAAAAGTACATTTCAAAATTTTTTGTATCTCATTGTGGATCTCAGTCCAATACTTTACTGCTTTATCACATGTCCACCACATATGGTAAAAAGACCCTTCATGTTTTTTACATTTCCAACATTTGTTGGACATACTTTCATTTATAATAGCAATTTTTTTAGGCGTCATATACCATCTGTACATCATTTTATAACAATTCTCTTTAACATTTACACAAGTTGAAATTTTCATTGACTTTTTCCACAAATATTCCCAAGATGTCATTAATATCTCATTATTAACATTTACAGCCCATTTTATCATTTGCTCTTTTACAGTTTCATCCTCAGTGTACCATTTCAATAAAACCTTGTACAGTTTAGAAATCATTTTTTTACCTTTCTCAAGCCATACAGTTTCAATTTCAATGTTCTTTTCTCTGAAACCATGTTCTCTATTATCGGTCTTAAATAAATCATAAATCTGTCTGTATTTCAACCAATCATATTCAAATTCAAGATCAAATCTATCTTGTAACACAAAATTTTTCCCTTCTAATTTTAAAAGATTTTTGTAAGGTAGCCAATCTAACCCTTGATTTCTTGAATGTGGGTTAATCACTTCAGCTGGTACTATCCAAAGTGGTCTTTCTTCTGAGAAGAATTTTCTATATCTCATCCATGTCTCGAACAGTGATTGCCTTACAAAGTGGTGTTTAAAAAATTTGTCCATTTTTACTTTTCCATACCATAAATATGCATGCCATCCAAATTTGTTATCATGCCCTTCTAAAGCTAATAACTTCTTATTCTCAAGATTAATCCACTGTTCCAACCATGTTAGACAGACAGCATCATAATACAGTCTTAAATTTGGTAATTGTAGGCCTCCTCTCTCTCTTGCGTCGCATAAAATTTTCATTTTAATCCTTGGCTTTCTTCCTGCCCATATGAATTTGGATAATTCTTTCTGCCACGAATCCAATACTTTCCTTTGTTTTAGTATTGGAATGGTCTGAAATAAAAACATCAAACGCAGTAAAATATTCATTTTTACAGTTGCGATTCTTCCCATCAATGATAAATTCAAAGTGTCCCATTTCTTCATATCTTGCTGAATTCTGTGCCACACCTTTTCATAATTGTTTTTAAACAGGTCAATATTTTTCATGGTTAATTCAATTCCAAGATATTTAGTCTTTGTAACTACATCACATTGAATTTTCTCTTGAAGTTCTATTTGTCTTTGCTTCGTCATATTTTTACACATCACCTTAGTTTTGTTTTTATTAACGTAAAAATCCGCAACTGAGCCAAATTCTTCAATTTTCTCCATCAGATGTGGTATTTTCTCAATAGGATCCTGAATCATAAACACAATCTGTGTGGGTATTGACAAATTCTTAGTTAATTATACTAATTAACTTGTCTTGTCACTTAAAGGATCTTGGTAACATATTTTCTATATTAAAAAATCGGTGACTGCTTATACACGCATTTATAATGATGGAAAACAAAAATATAATATTTGGTAGCACAATGTCAATGTAGCCAAAGGAGGACATGGTAACATATATATAACAATAGTATTTGCCCTTGCACTGATGTGAGTGGTGATTCTGTTTACACAAAATCCATTTATGCTAACAAAACAGCTACTGATGTGCCATATGTTCACTGTGTGCCTAGCTTTTAAGCAGTCAAGTGGTTTTTCCAAGTAGAAACAGACATTTTATTTACACATGATACTTCAGCATGCAAATTATGTGCTGGCATATTTTGCATGTACATTGGAAAGCATGGTCTAGAATGTTTGCGATATGTTCAATGGATCAAAATTGGCAAAAGTAAAATTGCCTCAAAATCTACCATTATATGATTTG
The DNA here is from genome assembly GCA_029375565.1 of Gekko gecko. Lineage (NCBI taxonomy): Eukaryota > Metazoa > Chordata > Lepidosauria > Squamata > Gekkonidae > Gekko > Gekko gecko. The sequence continues at coordinate 229,610,068 of JAPDNY010000001.1, read as the reverse complement.
GGGCACATCATTAGTTATAACCTGTGGTACTTAAATGAGTAAGATGCCCATCAGATCTAGTCTAATTATACTTGGGGGGGGGGAATTGCGTCTGGGAAGAACAAAAACCATAATTAAATGCAAAACAGAAGATGATCTCTTCAACACTTTTTGAACCCATTCATGCCCCTCTTGTCCAATTTATAATCCCTACTTCTGCAATTCATTTTATTCATTCCCAGCCCACAACTCTAGTGCCTGGCCTAGACAGAATTACTTTCCGATATTAGGCAAACTCCTGCAGGGTTGCAATTAGTCAATGTGATAAAAATAATCAACTCACCACAGAAAAGTAGATCAGTCCTCCTTGCAGTTGTATGTATACTATTTGATCTGCTCATTCAGTAACAGAATGGGCACGAACTGGAAAAAACTGGTTTGGTTCGGGTGTTGTCCTGAACCAAACCTGAAATTGAATTCTTAAAAAATGCAAAACAGAGAATAAAACTCAATGCCATAGTTTTCAAGAATGAATTTATGGGGTGTATCCAACCATCCACAGACTTTGAGGAGCCAGACTTTCCCTCATCCCCCTCATACTGCAATCCACTGTGCCTCCTGAAATTTTGTTCATGGCAGTCAGCAGCCCCTCAGGAACAGCACTGGAAGCACTGTAGGAGGCTACAGTAAAAGAGGGAATCAGTGGGAATTGATGCCCCCTTTTCTGAAAAAGTGATTGTCATAAAGTCTTTGGAACCTGATGGCTGGATACATGCCAGTGCCATTGTAACATGCTACTGGTGTCTCTTAAAACAATCATGTAATATATGTTCATATTAATTGCAGCCTTGTGGCCAAGTTCCAGATAGTTATGTTTAGAAACAGAACTAGGCACGATCCTGAGGAAAGTGGGACTTGTGGAGTGATTTCTGAGATGGATGACTATCTAATGCTTTGTGCACTGTGACTCAGATAAAGCAGATTTGCACCTTGCTTTGCAGGCGCAGCTTGCTGGTATTACAAATCATACGTACATACTTTGTGAGCTGGTATAAAACAACATCCTACACTATGTTCATTGTCTGGTTTCATCATCCTGGATGCAGGAGGAAGAACTGGGGGAGATAACGAATCAACAGGTATACGATTGGTGCAGCAGTAAGATTATATCTAACTCCCTGGCAAACCACCGTTTGACTGATTGGGATTTCTGTGTACAGTGTTTCCACTTTCTGCCAGTCATTGCACAGTGGCTTTGGGAGACCTTTCAGATCCTATATAACCCCAGGCCCATTGTTTTGTGTTAACTATTTCATTCCCTGGGGTTGCATGCACAAGGCAGGAGAGAAGGTGTGGCTTTTACATACTGGCATGCTGGACCGCTGAAGACTGGAGTTAGAGGCTTTGGACCCACTCCATTACAGGCAATTCATATGCAGATTAGAGGTGATAAAGAGGGATTTAAGGTTCACACCCTCAGTTCACAATAGGCAGCCAGTCAACATGTCCAGCATGGAAAAAAGGCAGAGAGGGGTTTTGCATGTGCTAAGAAGCAGCTGGAAGGAGGAGAAATATATGTTTTTTAAAAAAATACATTTTATTAACAGGATATAATAATACGTTCCATAACTGATAACCAATTCTTAACATATCCTTTTCCCCAGTTTCCTGTCCCCCCCATCCCCTGGCTTCCAGCGATGCTCCACCCCCATTAATATTTCTATCAACATTTTCTTACATTCAATTCTTATTCAATATTCAATCATCATTTTCAATATTTTCCTTTTCCATTTCTCACTATTAGGTAACACTTCTAATACAATTCATTTTCTTACTGCACTTCTATACTTAATAATTATCAAAGCAAAGCAACCTATTCTTCACATCCCAATTGGATTCTAGATAGTCTTTAAAATCTTTCCATTCTGATAAAAATTCTTCGTCTTCTTTTCCATTAAGCTTTCTTGTCATTTTGTCCATTTCTATCATAAAAATCATTTTCCTTATCCATTCCCATTTATCAGGTATCTGCTCCTGCTTCCAAAGTTGAGCATAAGTCATTCGAGGAGAAATATATGTTGAGGCCCAAGCTTTGTTTCACCTACCTGCCCTGCAAATGGGAGGGGGATAGGCTGAAGGCTGCCACCCTGTTAGTAATGAGTAAACACACACACACTTAGGAGACATGAGGGGTCAAAACTAATGAAATATCAGCTTTTCTTTCTGAGAGAAAACTGCCAATTCAGTGGCCCTCAGATTTAAAGTACTGTGGTCATGAGATGCCTTGGGAGGACCCCCTATGCACTAGTCTTTCTGTTTATGTATAAATCAGAGATGGTCTAGTTTTCAGGCTAGGTTTTGTTTTTTGTTTTTGCTTTTAAAAAAACAACAACACCCTGCTCCCTTCACATCTTATCTTGTTGCACTTTTTGATTTTGGAAGCATATTTTCTCCTAGCTCTATTATGGAAAGTCAAGCAGACCTGGAGAACAGTGCTGAATGAAACAGTGTGCAGCATGGAAGAGGACAGGGGTTAGTTCCTCTTGCCTATGTATTCAATTAAAAAAAAAAAAAACAACTAACTCAGATCCCCATCAGCAGTTGATTAAAGATCCTCTTAAAGGAAAGGGAAGCTCACTCTCACATCTATTTCTTAAGTAAGACTGTAGCTGACTATAAAGAAAGGAGGCTTTACTCCTTACTGAAATGCTGTAGCAAGATAATCTGGACTGGCTTCTTGAAGAACGCTCTGGAACATTCTGGCAGCAATCAGCCAAAGACTGATCAAGGAGTTCATCTTCCATGAGCTCACTTTCTTGTTTGGACATAATTATCCAGAGATAATAGCCTTAAGCTCCCTTCAGTTTCATTCTGATTTGTTAACATATTGAAGAGGTGAACCAGAGGTTGAAGAAAACTGAAAGAGAATCAAGTGCATGTGCTGTTTTCTGCATCCTTGCAAATTCTTGCTGTAAAACATGTGCATTTTTCATGGTTGTTTGTGCATCGACAAATCAGCATTATACATACATGAATATACACAAAAGAAACAAACAAATCATCAGCATCAGCAAGGAAAATGGGCAGACCAAAACCATTGACTACCTACGGAAACAAAAAAGGAGAGAAGAACAGCATTTTCACCCCTCCCCAGCCACAGCTTGACAAGCTTGGAAGTAGCACCCTAGCCTAAGATGTTAAAAACCCAGAGGTAGTGTTGCCAGCTTTTGTGTTAAAAACATACTGCGGTCAGGAGGAGGGACTGGAAGCCATGGAAAAACTGATTGGTGATGGACACAATCAGAAGGAATCTGATTGTATGAGATGCAGAGCAAGGGCAAACAACATGGCTGGATATGGGTGGAGCCTGATCATGTTGTTCCTTTTACTTCTTAGTGACATGGCTACTCACCAGGCTGTTTTGCCTCAGTCTACCAAATGGGCAGGCAATAAAATCAGGACCAAGATATACCAGTGGTCAATAGTGGGATCGCTTCTGAAGAGTACGGACCTCTGCAGGAGCCTAATGATGCTGTTATGTAAACTGTCTATGTCAGAGGTGGAACTTGTTAAAATCTGGTGTTTGTGGCTTTTCAAATGCTAGTATTTGTTTCCTGACAGAAAGTGATTTTACTAGTCAGACCAGTGAAAACTGTTGACTAGAAACCCTCTCTGGCGGGGGAAGCCCTTCTTCTTCATCCTAGAAATATATCAAGTCTAGAAATTGTGAATCGGTGGCTCGAGTCGAATGCAGCTGACAAAGATCTCCAGGTGTAGTAATGGCTGGGCAGGAAATTCCAGTGCTCCTGGGGAGGGGAAGATATAGCGGTGGGACCAGGCGGAGATGGAAGGGAAGGGGGCAGAGAAATGGAGAAGCTCAGCCACCTTCCAGCCTGCATCCCATCCCAAAGGTGGCAGGCAGTGTGGCAAGGATAGAAAACCCCTCTCCGACACTGGTGTTGTGTAACGCCAGGTCCATAAATAATAAGACCTCAGTCCTGCGGAACTTCCTGCTGGAGCAGGATGCGGACCTGGCATGCATGACTGAGACTTGGGTTCAAGACAGGGAGATGGTTGCTCTCTCCCAGTTGGCTCCTCCTAGGTTCTCAGTCCTTCACCAATCTCAGACTATGGGGCGGAGGGGAGGAGTGGCTTTGTTCGTTCGGGAGGCTTACTCCTTCAGGGTGCTCCCAGAGGCGAGGCTCACAGGCATGAAATGTGCTGGCTTTGTGTGGGAAGCCGGGGAGAGTTTGGCTGTTTGGCTAGTGTACTGTCTGCTCAATGCACCAGCAGACAGCCTGCCATCTGTGGTGGAGGCCATATCGGGCTGGGCAGTGGAACACCCTAGGCTGTTAGTCTTGGGTGATTTCAATATCCATGCCGACGATGCGGACTCTGCTTGGGCGGTGGACCTGGCATTGTCCATGGTGGTGCTGGGACTCTCCCAATATGTAATGGCCCCCACTCATCAGGCCGGTCACACGCTTGATCTGATCTTTGCGGCGGGGGTTACAGTGGACCGGATTACTGCTACAGCAGTTCCATGGTCAGACCACCATACCTTGAGGGCCCGAGTGAATTTGTCACCTCAACCCTGTTTGGGCAGTGAGCAGATTTTGGCTCGCCCATGGAGCCAAATGGACCTATTGCAGCTTCAGATGGCTGTCCGGGATCCATGGCCCCTTGGTGGCTCATTAGATGAGCTAGTCGAGGACTGGCATAGCCAACTCTCGGGGGCCATCAACAAGATCCCTCCCAGATGCTCTCTGCTCCCTCATTCAAGGCTGGTTCCTTGGTATACCCAGGAGCTGAGGCTGATGAAGTGAAGGCTCAGACAGCTAGAGAGACGGTGGTGGCAGGCTCGCAATGAGGCGTCAAGAGCATCTTATTGAACATTTATGAGGTTGTATGAGATGGCAACCAAGGCTGCGAAGAGGGAGTTCTACACAGCCGTGATTGTGTCTGCAAGCTTGTGCCCAGCACAATTGTATAGAATGATTCAGTCCTTAACGACTCTGCCACAGAGCAGACAAAATACTAAGGATTGGATATAAGCTGTGAGGCTTTTGCGAGCTATTTTGCAGATAAAGTCTTGCTGCTCCACTGCAACCTCCCGGCCACACTTGAGACAGAGAATGAACTCTAGGCTCCATACACGTCTTCTGGTCCCATTCTGGATTATTTCAGTCCACTCAGCCTAGAGGAGGTTGACAGACTGATCTCAACAGTACGCCCAACCACATGCAGCCTTGATCTGTGCCCCTCCTGGATAATTAAAGCAGGCCACAAGGGTTTTCGAGGCGCCCTTAGGGATATTATCAACAGGTCTCTCTGTGAGGGCCTATTCCCAGGGTCTCTCAAGGAAGCGATGGTCTGCCCTCTCTTAAAAAAAAATCTATGGACCTGGCCGAATTGATCAACTACCAGCTGGTCTCCAATTTTCCCTATTTGGGCAAATTAATAGAGAGGGCAGTGGCGATACAGTTGCAGAGCTTTCTGGATGACACTTCCATGCTGGATCCCTTCCAGTCCAGTTTCCGCCCAGGTCATGGGACAGAGACAGTACTGGTCGCCCTCACGGATGACCTCCAGAGGCATCTGGATCAGGGCGGGATGGTGGTGCTGCTGTTGTTGGACCTGTCGGCAGCATTTGACATGGTCAGTCATCAGCTGCTCACCCACCGCCTTGCTGACATGGGGATTCGGGGGCTGGCCTTGCAATGGTTTGTCTCCTTTCTCCAGGGTTGGGAACAAAAGGTGGCACTTGGAGAGAAGCTGTCCCGAAGGCACCCACTAGTCTGTGGAGTGCCTCAAGGGGCAGTGCTCTCCCCGATGCTATTTAACATCTATATGTGCCCCCTTGCCCAGATTGCCTGGAGGCATGGGCTAGGTTGTCACCAATATGCAGATGACACCCAGCTCTATCTGTTGTTGGGTGGTCAGTCTGGCTCTAGCCTGGAAGATCTGGACAGGGTGTTGCAGGATATGGCGGGATGACTTAGGCTGAGCCGACTAAAATTGAATCCGATGAAGACGGAGGTCCTATGCCTGAATCGGAGCAACTCGAGGTTAGGGGTCCCACTTCCAGCCTTCAATGGGGTGCCATTGGTGCCATCACCGAGGGTCAGGAGCTTGGGAGTGCTCCTGGATGCTTCCTTGACAATGGAGGCCCAGGTAGCAGCTACTGCCTAATCAGCCTCTTACCATCTTCGGCTGATTAGGCAGTCAGTCCCCTTCCTTGAATGCAATGATCTGGCTTCAGTGATCCATGCTATGGTTACCTCGAGGTTGGACTACTGTAATGCTCTCTGCATGGGGCTACCCTTGGGGCAACTCCGGAAGCTACAGCTGGAGCAAAACGCTGTGGCCAGGCTACTGATGGGCCTTCCTATGCAGGAGCGCATCCAGCCTGTGGTAAAGTCATTGCACTGGCTACCAATAGTGTTCCAGATTCACTTCAAGGTGCTGTTTTTGACCTTTAAAGCCCTTAATGGTCAGGGAACTGCCTACCTGAGGGACTGCCTTTCCCCGTATGTTCCCCAGAGAGCACTGCGATCTGGAACACAAAACCGCCTGCCCCCCCTCCCGGGCCTAGGGACACCAGGTTGGCAGCAACTAGGACCAGGGTGTTCTCCCTGGTGTTGCCAACACTCTAGAATGAGTTCTCTAGTGAGATTAGAGCTCTGTATGACCTCCAGCTATTCCGCAGAGCCATGAAAATGGAGCTGTTTCACCAGGCGTTCCAGTAAGAACTGATATTACTGGTTGTGTCGCACTGGCAGTTTATTACATGTTGCCATCACATTTCAATTGTTTAACTGTTTAACTGTATTCATTGGAATTTTATGCAATTGTATTTTAAGTTTGTATTTTGCTGGTTTTAAAATTGTATGTTGGTTTTAAATGTGTATGTAAACCACCCTGAGCCGCTTCAGCAGGAGGGTGGGTTAAAAATGAAATAAATAAATAAATAAAAATACTAGATGAAAAGGAAAGCTCTGTTCCCCCCCTCTGATAGCACAGTTATGTAAGGTTTTATCTGAGCTCTGCATTTTTTCTGGAAATGTTTGTTATAATATTCATACCAAATTTACAACATGTAAGATCAACTAAATATGTTTCCAATAGAGTTTGGCAAAACATTTGTCAGAGAAACTAGATAAGATAGTACCGAAAATCAAGCACAGATTGTTGAATAATAAATATCACAGCTTCCATTCTTACTGAATAATATACTGCATAATATCAGTAATAACTTTGATTTTAAAAGCTACAGTGGTTTGGTTATAGAAGATGCGTGCAGCAGCAAAAACCAAGTTGGTGGTCTATTTCTTTAACAAAGTCAAATACTACAAATTCTGGTGATTTATCGTTAGGCTAGATTTCACTTCCTGGGCAAAGAGCCACAAATTTGAGGTCAAGACTATTGAAGCTACACTAAACATATATTTCTTCTCAACCAGCATTTTTTTCAACAACTGACAGTTTGCCTTTACACACTCTCATTTAGACTTATTACAGGTCATGCTCCTAATCATTTACTGCAAGTCAGTAGACAGTAAGGAACAGTTATGGCCAACATAGCTTTCCCACTAAAATACTTTGTGAAAGAGGAGAAACAAGGTACATCAAAAGCATAGAGTTGAATCCAGCACATGGATCATGGCTCTTCCCTGCCTTCCCCTCCCACCAGCAATTCCAGAAGGGTGATTCCCAGAATCACGTGACCCATATGTAGCAAGAGCCACATGGGGTTGATGGACTTCAGTGAGGAAGAGAAAGGAGAAATCACTTCCTTCTTCCATTAGCAGATCTCTGCTGATGGAAAAGGGTGGAACTGTCATATATTACCCTTCTGCAGAGGTGTAGATGACAGATATGAGTCTTCTTGGAGAAAGTTTGGGCTATATATGACTAAAGTGTGAATTTTTTTTGCCCCCTTTTCCCGCCTTACTAAACCCCACTAATCTGTGTGGTTGTTATTCCAGAAGGGTCCTATGACCATGAGAATAATCTTTCCTGGATCGACAGCTGGAAGCAGGGAAAGTGGAGAAGGTTGACAACCATCAGAGCACTGGGTTTGACCCACAGTGTCCAATGATTGTAGTCGATGTATGGAAGGATATTTCATGTACTGTAGACATACACAAACTCTTGCATAACCTTAGGCAAAAAGGGGGAGAAAAAGAAACTCCATTACATCTCACATACATTTGTGGAATTGCCTTCCTAATCAAAGACTTGAAGGGCAATCCCCAAACTGGAGGAGTGATCTACTGTACCATAAACCTGACATAACATGTGGCACTGACATTCTAAAGAGGAGGGTCATATATGTGTAATCTTTGAAGAGGAAGACAAATTGAACCTGCACCTAAGAAGGCCTCAATATGGAACCCTGATCACACCTCACATTAGGCATGTAATAGAAAGGCATGTAACAGAAAGCCCATGCATGTGCAAGCTGGAGTTAAGATTGCTGGGGAAAAGATCAATAACCTCAGGTATGCAGACGATACCACTCTGATGGCAGAAAGTGAAGATGACCTAAAGAGCCTCTTGCTAAGGGTGAAAGTGGGCTTGAAGCTCAACATCAAAAAAACTAAGATCATGGCATCCGGCCCCATCACTCCTAGGCAAATAGAAGGGGAAGTCATAGAAGAAGTGACAGACTTCACGTTCCTGGGATCCCAGATCACTGCAGATGGTGACTGCAGCCATGAAATTAAAAGATGCCTGCTCCTTGGGAGGAAAGCAATGGCAAACCTAAACAGCATGATAAAAATCAGAGACATCACCTGCCAACAAAAGTCCGCATGGTCAAAGCAATGGTATTCCCAGTAGTAATGTATAGCTGCGAGAATTGGACTATAAGGAAGGCCGAGCACCGAAGAATAGATTCTTTTGAACTATGATGCTGGAGAAGACTCTTGAGAGTCCCTTGGACTGCAAGGAGATCAAATCATTAAGTCCTAAAAGAAGTCAACCCTGACTGTTCCCTGGAAGGCCAGATCCTGAAGTTGAAGCTAAAATACTTTGGCCACCAAATGAGAAGGGAGCACTCACTGGAGAAGACCCTGATGCTGGGAAAGATTGAAGGTCAAAGAAGAAGGGGATGACAAAGGATGAGATGATTAGACAGTGTCATCAATGCAACGAACATGAAATTGAGCAAACTTCAGAGGACAGTGAAAGACAGGAGAGCCTGGCATGATCTGGTCCATGGGGTCTTTTTTGGGGGGAGCTCAGGAGCCAAGCCCCGCCCCCAGCCGGCGTCCCAGGGAGTCTTTCAGGCAGCCGAATGTCAATTTCAGCTCCATTATATCCTATGGGCCATTGAAGTCAATGGTGAAAACATAGGGTATATTCTGGGGGCTGGAGGGGAGGGGGTTTGAGGGAGAGGCTCCAAACTCACAGGGTATCTGATGGAGCTCTCCCCAAGATACCCACCAAGTAACTTTTTCCCACCATAGAGAACAATGGAGGGAATAGGGGCAACCTGTTTGGGGGCCCATAGAATTGGACCCCCTGGTCCAATATTCTTGAAACTTGGTGGGTATCTTGGGGAGAGGCTCCATCAGCTATCCTGTGAGTTTGGAGCCTCTCCCTCAAACCGCCTCCCCTCCAGCCCCCAGAATATACCCTATGTTTTCACCATTGACTTCAATGGCCCATAGGATATAATGGGGCCGAATTGCTGCCAAATTTGTTTCATTCCCTCCTTCTTCTCTTCTCTCTTTCTTTTTTTCCCACCTTCTTCTCTTCTCTTTTTTCCTCCTTTCCCTGTTTCCCTTCGTCTTCCATCTCTTTCTTTCCCTCCCCTTTCCTTCTCTTTCTTTCCCTCTTTCCTTCCTTCTTTCCTTCTCTCTACTCTCTCTCTTTCCTTTCCTCTTTCCTCCTTCTGTGGCCCAACTCTCATGAGAAGGAGTTTAAACTTTAAACCCCTTCTCTCTTAGCTCCCCTACCCAGACCAGCTCCCCCCCTTTTGCTTCCCCTTCTGACATCACTTCCGGTGATGTCAGGGGGCATGGCATATGCTAATAGCCTAATAGCTCATTAGCATACCATATGCTAATGAGCTCCTGCAGCTGTTTTTCTACGAAAAGACCCCTGTCCATGGGGTTGTGAAGAGTCGGACTCGACTGTGTGATTGAACATGCATGTTATTCTACCATGAGAACTGGATCTGCATCTAGTAAACTGGTCAGGTCTGCATCTAGTAAACTGGTCAGGTGACCAATATTATCCTTTGACAATCTCCCATTGCTGCTTATCTTTTAAGAAATATTTACACCTATCATGTGAGAAATAAGTGCAAGAACATAGTTTGCATGGAAAACTCTACATAGACAAATGAGAAATGGGTACATTTCATAGTTCAATATTCTCTTCCAGTTTTCTCTTGATAACAAGCAGAACATAGCAGAGTTTGTTCAAAGCATTATTATTAGTAAATACACTATTTCAGCATTGCTTATCTACTAATTCAGTGTGCTGGTTTGTTCTTTCTTTTAAATCCCTTCAGTCTCTGAAGGACCATTTCTCCCTGTATGATCCTGTCTGCTGTGGTCTTTTTTCCTTGTTCCTCATTTTGTGAGGCATGGACTACTTTTCCTTGCTTGTAAGCCTTTGCCCCCCCAGGCCAGAATAAGGAGACAGACAACAGTTGGGGTACTAACGGGCCACTTTATTGAACCAAACACAAAAGACAAATGGCAAGTGCAGGACAGGTTGCGGCATGGCCAAGGCCAGGGGACCAAAGACCCCTCCCTCGCCATGATAACTCGGGCAAGCCACCCTGCCCCAGATGACAGCCAAGGAAATATGGCTTGCATCTGGTCAGCCTGGCAATCGGCTAATTGCTGAGGAAACACCCCCAGGCCGCAAGGCTCAAAGGAAGGCAAATCCCAGCAATGTCATAGGTGATCTGCTTTCCCCACCCCGGGTCGCATGGTCCAAGGACTGTACTGGAAAGACCCCTATGCCCTCAAGGGGTTACAGCTGGTGCTCACCATGCCACAATCTGTATGGAATGAAATCCTGCCACAAAAAAGGTCAAGCCTCAGCTTAGGCCTTTGCGCCCACCTGGATGCCTAAAGCACCACCAAGCCCTTGCCATAAGTCATCCAGAAAGAGGTCCATACCAACCTCTGATAAACACACGCCATCACTCCTGTACAAGCTTGTAACACCTGCATGTATGTTAGGGTGAGTCAAATATTGGCCCAGGCCCCTTTCAAGAGCAATCCAAATTTCCCAGTTGGCCCCGTGGTGAGCTTTATCAATAGCCAATGTGTTACAGGTCCTGCGCCAAACCAAGTGTGGCACCATAGCAGACCGGAGGATTAAGGTTTCAGGCCACCACCATTTAATTGCAAGAAAATCAGACTGGGCCTGAATAATCAAGGCTTTACCCTTGATAAAGTCCAAATTATTGCCCCCTAAATGGATCACCAGAATATGGAGAGGAGGACCAACCCTCTTATTGAACAACAAATGTAACAGGCCGGGCCACTGCAAACCACAGCACCCTAGCCATTCAACCATGGTCCGTTGGCTTAGCCCTAACTGCAAGCCTATGGGCGACCTCTTCACTCGATGTGCTGCCCCCAAAAATATAACTATGCCCACAGATGAGGACCCTCTTCCATTCCGGCCAGCCAACATGACCTGCAACGAGAAACAATGAAAGTGGAACAAAACCAAAAACCATCAGAAACACAATTCACAGACCCGCCAAGGGGCAAACATAAGCCTTTTAGGCCGAAGACCTCCACCTGCCCACCAGTGTTCCCTCTAAGCTGAGTTAGTGTGAGCTAGCTCACAGTTTTTTAGCTTCCAGCTCACACATTTTTGTCTCTGCTCAGGAAGAAAGGCTCTAGAGCAAACTAATTTCTGCAGCGGATAAATCACTTGCTCACAACTTTCATGCCAGTAGCTCACAAAGTAGAGTTTTTGCTCACAGGGCTCCACAGTTTAGAGGGAACATTGCTGCCCACATGCTGTATATCCCTGGCCAGGTATCCCATAGCAGCCGCTGTGGGTGCAGCCCCAATCTGGAACAAATGGGTGCAAAAATGAACCTTTGCCAATCCTAACCTAGTCAAGGCCACAGAAGTAACGAACCAAAATTGGTGCCTGGTTAACGGGCTTTCATCTTGGTGTCGGAACAAAAGTCCAACCCCCAACCCTCTAACTGCAAGGTAAGCCGCCAAGGCAGAAGCTGCCAAGGCAGGGGCACAACGCCTTCTCCACACAAACACCAACAGTGACAACCATGCCCCATCTCTGCTGATCTGTCTTAGAATGTCTCAAGGTGAGGTGAACTAGACCCCCCTGCAAAAGTACATCACGCACCTCAAAAGCACAACCTGACCTATCGTTCTTGGATTGTGCTACCAACTCGCCTATGCAGAAAGTGCCAAAAAAGGCTACCAGCTACCAGGCATGCCTCATCTTCAGATGAACAGATGTCCATCCAAACAGTCTGCAACCCCCTTAACACTACTGGAAAGATGGGCTGCCTGTTGTCAATGCGGGCTCCAGATTCCTGTGACCATCCCTCTAACATTCTACGAATCCTAAAGTCACCAGTAGCTTCAGAAAGCCCCTGTGCTTTACAAGCATAGGCAATGGCTGAGAGGAACCCCTTAATTGAACTAACAGCCAGCCCCTTACCTCACATAACCACACAGAAGTGTAACAAATGGTCCACGGGCACCGGCCACAGGTCTGATACCCTACCTCACTCCTAAAATTGGAAAACTGGCAGACCGCACGGTCATACACCCACTTCGTTCCTGGCGCAATGGCCAGTCCAATTGCCCTGTTCACCTCCGCCTTCCAACCTGCCACAGCTCCATTGGTATGTGCGCCGGATGCAGGTCAGCTTCTGGAGCCAGCTGACGAAACCTCTCCATCTGTTTGCGAGAGAGAGTATCAGCCACCCCATTGTCGATCCTGGGCATATGTCTGGCAAGAAACAGAAGATTGAGCTGGAGGCAGTGGAGCATGAATGCCTACACTAAGTCCATGACTCGAAGCGATCTGGATGTAAGGGAGTTGACAATCTGGACAATAGCCAAGTTATCGCACCCAAAATGCACAGTGTGATTAGCCAATATATCCCCCCACCAAACCGCCACAAGAATGGGAAAAAATTCCAGAAAGGTGAGGTCCCTGGAAATACCATCTCTCACCCAGTCTGCTGGCCACTCCTCGGCACACCAATGCCCTTGAAAATACACTCCAAAACCAAGCGACCCAGCAGCATCAGAGCAAATCTGCAAGCCGGCCTCCAACCGCAGCTCAGTCCTCCAGAAGGAAACTTTGTTAAAGGAGTCAAGGAACTCCAGCCACACTCCGAGGTTGGCCCTTATTCCAGTGGTAACCCTGGCCCTATGGTGTGGTAGTCGCAGGCCCTTCAGAGCATCACACAACCTGCACAAGAAAGTACACCCTGGGGCAACCACCTTGCAAGCAAAGTTAAGGTGCCCCATTAGCTGCTGAAACTCACACAATGTGGCCTTCCTGCGTGCCATGAAAGTGGCTAACCTTGCACACAACTTGTCCACCTTGGTCGTAAGCAACCAAGAGGCCTGTGCCAGGGTATCCAATTTGATGCCCAGAAAGGTGAAGACTTGAGAAGGACCTTCAGTCTTCTCATGAGCCAAGGGGACACCCAGCTCCTCAGCCAGCTCCAAAAAGTTCTGCATGAGTACCTGACATCTCCCAGAGCCCAATGGTGCTACAAACAGAAAATCATCCAAATAGTGAACAACTGTGGAAGCCCCCATGCGGCACCCAAAGGCCCACTCCAAGAACATGCTGAAACACTCAAAGGCTGCACACAAAACAGAGCAGCCCATAGGCAAAGCCCGGTCCATATAAAACTGTCCTTCAAAGGAAAACCCCAACAACTCAAAATCACTTGGGTGAACTGGAAGGACCCTAAATGCTGATTTAATGTTGCATTTGGCCGTCTCAGTCCCTATCCTGCAGTGGTGCACCACTCTGACTGCTTGATCAAAGGAGGTGTACTGTACTGAGCACAAAAACTCTGGAATGGCGTCATTAACAAATGCCCACATGGATAAGACAGATGGTGTATCAACCAATATTCACCATGGGCCTTTTTAGGGATGATGCCCAACTGGGAAACCCACAGGTTTGCCACTGGAGGAGAGGAGAATGGGCCTAGAACCCTACCTTCTGCCCTTTCCTTCTCAATCTTGCACTGAACTATGTGCTCCATTCCCCTGATGGAGGCCAAGTTGGGTGCCATAACCCCGGCCCTAGGACCCTGGCAGGGAATATGAAATCCAAACCAAAAACCATTTAACAGATATAAACAGTTCTCCCACCTTGGGTATCTGCACAACCAACCCTCAAGTGCTTTCAGCTTTATGGGACTGAGTCCCTTTTCCAGCAGGAGCCCCAGAACCCCCAGGTTTGAATGGCTTGAGGCCCTTCCGGGGCTTACCCCAGAAGCATACCGAGAAAGAGTGCGGTCCATTACACAGGGGGCACTCGTGCCGGTACTGGCAGGCTTTCCTGCTACAACCCCCCTGCGACCCAAACTCCCAACATAACTGGCGGGGTTGAACCACCTGCCCTGTGGCACTGTGGGTGTTAGAAGACACCGACTGGTGCTGTACAATGTGTCCGCTGTGCAACCGGTCACCCATGGGCAGGCCGAGGACATAATCTGCAACCAAAGGTGAGGGTGCACCTTGTCCCACTGCATGGAAGGGTTCATGGCTGCCCGAATAAGGAATTCTTCGTCATACTGGAGCCATGCCGGTCCAGTAAAACACGTATAACCTTTGTAAATAATTCATTTATTTATTACAGGTCTATATGACCAAAGTCTTGACCAGAAGAAAAGAGGTAAATAATATCAAAATACTGAAATAAAGATGCAGCCTGCCACAGCTGTGCCTTTGCCAGTATGCCTGCAAAACCCAAAAATCCAGCCACTCAATTAGCCCAGGTCCAATCAACTCTCATTTTCCTAAGCTTCTCTTTGTCTTTATCCTCTAGGTCATTTTTGTCTTTCTTTTCCAACTACCAGAAAGGAGGGAAAAGAAATCCACATATTCACCCCTGAAAATCTTCTCCCTGGTGGCTGGCAACAGATGATCACCTAATGGCAAAGCTACATCCCCAAAAGGGAGCTCAGAAGCAGGTGTAGCAGCGTAAGATGCACCTCCAGAGGAAGGGGAACCCCACCGCTGCCCAGGTCCAGCAGGTGGCTGGCCATACCATGCCCCATAGGGCCACTGCATGGGAAACTGAGTGAAAAACTGAAACCCCAATGTTGCCCCATACCCTGAGTGTGGAAAGCATTAGCCGTACCTGGACCAGGAGTGGCAGGAGCCCCACAAGGCCCCCATGGCCAAGAGGCCCCAGAAGGATAACTGGCAGCCAACTTACCCGGCGCGATGTCCACCGGAACTGCAGGCAAACTGGGCGCATCTGTCCCATGAGAAGGCCCAGTTCCTGAAGGGCCAGCTTCTGAATCACCCTGGTGATCCACACCTCTAGCGTTGCTCCCAGCACCTGTTGAAATCCTACCCTCAACCAGAGACAGACGGGTCAAAACTTCAGCCTGGAACTGCTTGTTAGACAACGAGCGAGTTTCCTTTCGCCCAACCTGCCCTGGAACTAAGGGAGGACGGGGTGTAACCAGCCCAGAAGCCTGCTCCACAGCCATCAGGTCATCCAAAATAGCCTGCTGTACCTCATCCCCATCCTCATCCTCAGAGGAAGAGAGGGTGGGGGCCAGCCTGTTCGAGGGAGCCTTAGGAGCAGGCTGTTTCCCTTTAGCTCATCCAGTGCCTTTTTTAGATGTCATAATGAAGAAAGATGGCCACCCTAGTCCCACAAAACTGGCCACCAAGCCCACAAAATGGCTGCTGAACCACAAGATGGATCAGGAACCACAAGATGGATCAGAAACCCAAAATGGTCACCAGAACCCAGGAAAAAGGGGGGCAAACCTCAAGTTAGCTGATAAAGGCCCAGCTACGGCCACACAGCCCTGGTGCATGGCTCAGCAGACACAGATAGATAAAACTAAAGCCCATTCATCCCCAATGGCCCAGACCCCTTTTGGCAACCACCCAGACAGTAATAGTCAGGCATGAGCTTAAACAATCAAAAGAGAAAAAGGGGGAGGGCTAGACAAAGAAGGGGGGAAGCAGGGGAAAACTGTGGCAATGAAAATTAGGCAGCCCAGAAAAAGTGGGGAGGACTCTGACTACAGAAGCCCTGGCCACCAAATGCCCAGCACCAAATATCACAGCCCCACCACACAGCTGCCCCCGGGCCGGCCTCACCAACCAGGCCCCAAACCTCCAAACAAGCCACAACAGCCCCCAGGCTCAGTGCAAACCCAGGAAAGCCCAGCAGCAAGTAGCTACTGAAAACCAGCTCCGCCAGGACTGACATGGACGCCACCACCGCAACTGAGAGCCGCCACTGACAGCCACCACTGACAGCCACCACTGAGTCCACCGAGCCGCTGCCATGTCACCATGCCACCGCTGAACCACTGCCTCACTTCCTCGCATGGAACCCACCAAGCCCACCGCCACTCGAACTGCACCCCTGCCGGGCTGCACTCTGCCTCCAAGCACCACTAGGCCTCACCAACACAGAGCTCACAAAGCTCCTTCCTGGCTGAGCATGAGGCAAAGAATGAGGGCAGGAGCTGAGAGTTGGCTTACAAAACCTCTGGCTCTGCCCTCTTAGCCCTGGATGTGGTGAATGCAGCATCATTACTGCCTCCTCTCATCGCTGGGAGGCAAAAGCAGCCCCCCAGCCAAATGGTCATGAGGGCTGGCAGCTGGGGAACCAAGTTTCCTTTGCTGCCCCTGCTCTGTGGAATGGGCTTCTGCTGGTAGTGTGCAGTGTGCCTTCACTATCAAGCTGTTGTTGAACTCTTAGGAAGAGTTTTTCTTCATATTCATTTATTCAGGTGTGTATAAGGAACTTTGGTGGATTTGGGGCAGTTTATTTTGTATTTTATGCTTTGCTGTGTGAGAGTTTCATATTATTATATTATATTAAATTATATTATTTCATTCTTAAGGTACCATTTGGCCACAGATGAGGAAAGGGAAAACTCTGATTCAGAAACAAAACTACAACACAGCAGACCCTGCATCAGAACTGACCACCAATGAAATAAAGCTAAAATAGTAGTGATCAATTACACTGTAAATTACGCTGTAAAATACTATGGTCAATGTGGTGAGCATTTTAAATATAAAACAAATCACTTCTATTTTACTCTGAATATAAAACACATTCCTTAATGGCCATTGTTTATTAAACAGATGGCTGGCTGCTAAGTGCAGAACTTAATTATCTCATGCTGAGGAGTTAAAAGAAGAAATAAACAAGATGGCTGTCTTGATCTGCTTATGAGTCCCTCTGTCCTATGACTGTCTGTAGATGAGGAACTGGGATGAACTTTCATGGAAGTTGTATCTTGTCCTAAGTGGTGGTGATTCCTTAAACTGATGTATGTTAATACTTATTCTTGTATTTTTATCTTACCTTTCTTCCATGGAGCTCAGGATGGTATGCGTACTTTACTTTCCCTCCATTTCTTCTCACAATTCTATGAGGAGGGCTGTGCTCAAAGACAGTGATCTGTCCATGACATCCAATGAACTTCATGGTGGGAGGATGGGCTAGCAAAGTCACTTGCTTCAGCTGTATTCAGACCATATCTCCACAATTGCTGATTGAAGTCTAATTTTTTTAATCCTATTATGCTATTTTTCTGTTTACAGGCAGATGGGGGGCAGGTAGGAGAGTCTTCAAACTTTCTAGCTTGAGGAGAAGACTAGGATGAACTTTTTCCTGATATTGTGTGTGTGCGTGCATATGTGTGTTCTAAAGATGGGGAGGTAGACAAACATGTGATTCTTCATTTGCAGCTTGAAGAGGTACTGCTCACGAAAAGCTTTGCCATTTGATTATATTGAACGTGAAACATTTTGGAGAGAGCGACTCAGTGTACCTGGACATTGGGGACACTACATCATTATGTGTATAAGTGCTATATTCTTGAAAGGGATGTCTCTCTTTATTTTAACCTGAGAGCTGCCCTCTGATACTCTCTTTCTCTCCCCCCTTTGTTTTTCCACTCTTCACATGGCTTTTCATGAAGTCACACCTCTCTACAGGTTTCTTCTGTAAAACAAAGAAACAAGGTACTCATACTTCCATACACATGATGTTGGATTAGCTGGCCATTTGTGATAGCGAAAGTACTCTTTAGATTAGGCTTTTTGTAATATACTTTTTGGGAGATTTATTTACTGTACTCAGTATCATGCTTTTATGACTGGGCAAATTCTGCTATAGTAACTGAATATCCCAATAAAAAATAAATAATTATCCACAGCCTAGAAAAATACCCTTATACGGAGACAGGGATGTGCATTCAGCATAAACCACACTACCCCCCCCCAAATACCTTGCTGGTATTTTCCAGGTATTTTCTAAGCTAGATATTGATTGGGGCTGAATTTTGGCTATCCAAAATGGCCAAGCTTGAAAAATTCAGAAAATATTTAAGATTTTTGGGATTGCCAGATAGAATTAAAGGGCATTTAAAAGTATTGCAATCCTTTTATATGCCTTCTGGGTGAACTCACCACTTGAAAAAGGTGTTTAAAGGGACAACAAGCCTTTTAAATGCCTTAAGAGTTTACTTGCAGTGGCCACACAGCTTGCAGAAGGCATTTAAAGGGACCACAATCCCTTTAAATGCCTTCCCCCCTCCATTGAAAGCAATGGAGGATGGGGCACTTTTTCTGGGGGTCCATAGAATTGGAACCCCTGGCTAAATCTCTTTGAAACTTGGGGGGCTTTTTGAGGAGAGGCACCAGCAGCCTCTACCTCAAAAGACAGCTCCCCAGAGCCCCAGATACCCTGGACTGATTCTCCATTATACCCTATGGGGAGCATTTATTACAATGGTCCTCATAGGGTATAATGGAGATGAAAAAAAATTGGGATTCCTGAATATTTACCAAATCTGAATACCATACTGGTATTGGGATTCAGGAATATCAGGAAATACTGATATTTTTGGGGTTCAATATACCCAACCCCCCAAAATACTGCTGTTGTGTGTGCGCACAACTGCTGTTGTGTGCGCACATGTGCATGTGTGTTTGCATACCCCTATACAGAGAAGTTCACCTAGCTTCCTGGAAATTGGCAGCTTCAATACCTTTAGGATGGAGGCATGATGTTGAACTTTTAAGAAGAAAAACCAAAACTATATCTTGACAATGTTATTGCAAAAAGTATCTGGCTATATAAGAAAGAGCAAGAAAAATGTTATGCTCATATGCACTCAATATGACACTGATAATTTTCCAAATCTGTCTGAAATGATTACTAAAGGGAAAGAATGAACTGGCTCACCGCACTGTAGAATTAGCTGCTGAACACTTCAAAGACTTCACTTTCATTCCTCTCAATTCCACGGACCAATATTTTAAGGGTCTAACACAAACAGAAGAAATGAATTATGACTAATTTCTCCCATAATTCACTTCTTTGTGATTATAAAATAACTCCTGTGGATTATTGTTTTTGCAAAAAGATATTATTACTCCTGATCATATTTAAAATGCTTTTTAATGAGTAATTCTTAGTCTTAAGTGCTGCAAATGGGTATGCCATTACAAGCACATCTCAGGTAGTAGCATTAGTTTTGATATAAAACAGAGGACCCCAGTCTGGAAATCCTTGTGAATAGCAGGGGAATTGGTGGGGGAGAGAACACTGCTACGTGCAAGGATCTTCTCATACACACAAAGCAAAACACGACTGCCCCACTGGAACAGTCCCAGAGAAAAAGATATTCATCATATGTGTGTTGCACTTTCATGATGTGTAGTCATGTATTTCCTAATGTATATGCACACAACTAGTTTGACTAAAATCCCTCAATCTGAATTATAGCTGAGTGTTCATTCGGGTCCAGATGTTGAACCGTGTCACAGATGTGGAAGATTCCAGAAAACAGGACCACACACTTATTAGCTTGGTCCATCCCACGCCAAAGTAAGTCTGGGGGGTGGAGTGGACCACAAACAAAGAACAGGTGGCCAACAGAGACATACCTGTAGAACGAACAGTTCCAGATTACTTCACCAAGCAAGTTTATATAGCCTTTTAACTGGTTTACCAACAGTTTGGAGAGGCAAGAAAACCCTCTTCTTTGATCAAAATCAAATCAAACAAAATGTAACTTTAAAATAAGTATCTGTGGGATCGAAAACGGCATACCCCAAAAACCACCTTCTCCCTTCCATAACTATTACAATATCTTGGGAAAGTCTGATAACAACCTCACAGTGTAGAGGAAGCTCAGAGGTTCAAATGATAATCTATTGATTATTGCTGGGATTCCAGAGGTCCTCTGGGAAAAGACTGGGATTTCCAGAAACAGATTGATAACTGTCAAGACATGCTTCACTTTGCTCTCTTTGGTTGCCATAGTTATTGGGGGGAGGGAATTCCTGCGGGGAGGGGTGTTGTATGAATGAGTGAGAGAATGGGACCTTTGCTTCTAAGCCATAACTTTCCTCACAAGTTGCGCCTCCTTTCCGTTTCCCAGGGAAAGGTGCCCTTGAGAGTTCCTCTGTACCAGCTTGAACTGCAGATAACCAAAACATATATCTTTCACATAGTTGGAATGGCAACGTTAGGCATGGTGTGAATGTGACATATGCATGGGGGAAGGAAGGGTCTTTCATTTGAATTGTCTATATCAAGCTTGTACCCACCAAAAGTCTTCAGTTCTAACAGTGACTTTAAGAACATAAGAACATAAGAACATAAGAGAAGCCAATGTTGAATCAGGCCAATGGCCCATCTAGTCCAACACTCTGTCACACAGCGGCCAAAATATACCAGGTGCCATCAGGAGGTCCAGCAGTGGGGCGAGGACACTAGAAGCCCTCCCACTGCTGCCCCTTCCAGCACCAAGAATAGAGTGCATCACCTGCCCCAGACTGAGAGTTCCCATCTATACCCTGTGGCTAATAGCCACTGGTGGACTTCTGCTCCATATGTTTATCTAATTCCCTCTTGAAACAGTCCATGCTTGCAGCTGCCACGACCTCCTGTGGCAGTGAATTCCATATGTTAATCACTCTTTGGGTGAAGAAGTATTTCCTTTTATCTGTTCTAACCCGACTGCTCAGCAATTTCATAGAGTGCCCACGAGTTCTTGTATTGTGAGAAAGGGAGAAAAGTACTTCTTTCTCAACCTGCTCAATCCCATTCATAATCTTATAAACCTCGATCATGTCACGTCTCAGCCGTCGTTTCTCCAAGCTAAAGAGCCCCAAGCATTTTAACCTTTCTTCATAGGGAAGGTGTTCCAACCCTTTTATCATTCTAGTTGCCCTTCTCTGCACTTTTTCCAATGCTATAATATCCTTTTTGAGATGTGGTGACCAGAACTGTACACAGTATTCCAAATGAGGTTGCACCAATGATTTATACAGGGGCATGATGATACTGGCTGATTTGTTATCAATTCCCTTCCTAATAATCCCCAGCATAGCGTTGGCCTTCTTTATTGCAGCTACACATTGTCTAGACATTTTCAGCGAGTTATCCACTACGACTCCAAGATCTCTCTCTTGGTCCGTCTCTGCCAGTTCAGACCCCATCAACGTGTATTTATATTTAGGATTTTTGGCTCCAATGTGCATCACTTTGCACTTGGCCACATTGAACCCCATTTGCCATGTTGACGCCCACTCACCCATCCTCAACAGATCCCTTTGGAGTGCCTCACAATCCTCCCTGGTTTTCACCACCCTGAACAACTTCGTGTCATCTGCAAATTTAGCCACATCACTGCTTACTCCCAATTCCAAATCGTTAATAAACAAGTTAAAAAGCATCGGACCGAGTACTGATCCCTGTGGTACCCCACTGCTAACCACCCTCCATTGAGAAAGTTTCCCATTTATACTCACTCTCTGTTTCCTATTTATAAGCCAGTTTTTGATCCACAAGAGGACTTGTCCTTTTATCCCATGACTATTGAGCTTACTTAGAAGCCTTTGATGAGGAACTGTATCAAAAGCTTTCCGGAAGTCAAGGTAAATAATATCTATTGGGTCCCCCTTGTCCACATGTTTGTTCACTCCCTCAAAAAATACTAACAGGTTAGTGAGACAAGATCTTCCCTTACAGAACCCATGCTGAGTCTGCCTCAATAGTTTTTGTTCCTCAATGTGCCTACTAATTCTTTCCTTAATAACAGTTTCCACCAACTTACCCGGTATCGATGTCAGACTGACTGGCCTGTAATTTCCTGGATCTCCCCTGGAGCCCTTTTTAAAGATGGGAGTGACATTAGCTACCTTCCAGTCCTCAGGAATGGAGGCAGATTTTAATGAAAGATTACATATTTTTGTCAGAAGATCCACATGTTCACATTTGAGTTCTTTCAGAACTCTCGGATGAATGCCATCCGGGCCTGGTGATTTATTAGTTTTTAAATTGTCCATCAGTCGGAGGACTTCCTCTCTTGTCAATGCAATCTGATTCAGGCCTTTCAAACCCTCTCCCGAAATCGGTGCTTCTGGAGTGGGCAAACACTTCTCCTCTTCCACAGTGAAGACAGAGGCAAAAAATGCATTCAGCTTCTCAGCCATTTCCCTATCATCCTTCACTACTCCTTTTACCCCTTGGTCATCCAAGGGCCCCACTGCCTCCCTGGCTGGCTTCCTACTTCTAATGTATTTGAAGAAAGTTTTATTGTTGGTCTTTATGTTTTTTGCGATATGCTCCTCATATTCCCTTTTTGCTTGCCTGATCACAGACTTGCATTTTGTTTGCCATAGTCTGTGTTCCCTTTTATCAACCTCACTAAGACTAGCTTTCCACCGCTTAAAGGAATCCTTCTTACCTTTTACAGCTTCCATTACTTTATTTGTTAACCATGCAGGCTTTTTTCTATACCTATTTGTACCTTTCCTAACCTGCGGTATATATTTTTTCTGAGCTTCTAGGATTGTCTTTTTAAATAGTCTCCAAGCTTCCCCAATGGTTTTGACCTTCTCCACTCTTCCTTTCAATTTCTTCCTCACATGTCCCCTCATACCAGAGAAGTTACCCCTTTTAAAGTTAAAAGTGGTTGCATCAGTCTTTTTGGGCAACTCCCTATCTGTACGAATGTTAAACTCAATGACATTATGGTCACTGTTCCCAAGTGGTGCAATCACTTTTACATCTCTCACCAGGTCTTGGGTGTTACTTAGGACCAAATCCAGGATCGCCTCTCCCCTGGTAGGATCTGTGACCATCTGTTCCACAGCACAGTCATTGAGAGTGTCTAAGAACGCAATCTCTTTTTCCCGACTAGAACTCATATTGACCCAATCAATGTGTGGGTAGTTAAAGTCGCCTATTACAACACAGTTATTTCGTCTAGCCACTATCTTTAATTTATTCATCATTTTATAATCCTCCTCTATCTTTTGATCTGGTGGGCGATAACAAACTCCCACTGTTAAGCCTCCTTTTGGACCCACTATTTCAACCCATAGCATTTCCAGAAGCGAATCCAATTCTCTTACCCTCTCAATCTTACTGGACGGTATACCCTCTCTGACATACAGAGCCACCCCACCTCCAACCCTTCCCCCCATCCTTCCGATATAATTTATAACCAGGAATCACCGTATCCCACTGATTTTCCTCATCCCACCAAGTTTCTGAAATACCCACAATGTCTATTTCCCCCCCAACACCAAGCATTCCAACTCCCCGATTTTACCTCGGAGACTTCTAGCATTTGTGTATAAACACTTATAGTTTCCCATGTTTGTTAAGCCCACAGCCTTCCTCTTGCTGCCTCGAGACCTTGCCAGGCAGTTCCTATCATTAGCCACAGTCTCAGTGGACAATTGTAATCCATTTCCTTGTACAAAAGTAATAGCTACCCCTTCATCTCTTTGAGATGAGCCATCCCGAACCAGAGACTTTTCATCTCCTGTCGGCTTTCCCCCATTATTCAGTTTAAAAACTGCTCTGCCACCTTTTTGATTTTGAGTGCCAGCAGCCTGGTTCCTTCTCGGGACAAGTGGAGACCGTCCCTTTTGTACAGCTCCCTCTTGTCCCAAAAAGCATCCCAGTGCCTAACAAACTTGAACCCTTCCCCCTACACCACCGTCTCATCCACGCATTGAGACTCCTGATCTGTGCCTGTCTCTCCGGCCCTGCGCGTGGAACAGGTAGCACTTCCGAGAAGGCTACCTTGGAGGTCCTGGCCTTGAGTTTCCTGCCCAGCAGCCTAAATTTTTCCTCCAGGACCTCACGACTGCATTTCCCCACATCGTTGGTGCCGACGTGCACCACGACCACTGGCTCCTCCCCAGCACTATCTACCAGCCTATCTAAAACACACGTAATGTCCACTACCTTCGCACCAGGCAGGCAAGTCACCATACGGTCAGTACGCGGGTTCGCCACCCAGCTGTCTACCTGCCTAAGGATCGAATCACCAACTATCAAGAGCCCCCCTCCCACCCTTCCCAGGGACGGTTCCTTGGTACGAAAGGATACCCGTTCATCAGCTGAAGAAGAGGTCCCTTCTGAGGGCACATTCCCCTTATCCTCAGCATGGTGCCCCTTTTCCCCTTGACCCTCATGCTCCCTGGAAGCAGCCGGGCTGCCAGATCCAGAGTGGGACATATCTAACAAGTCCCCGAGAGTCTTCCCCGTGCACCTAACTGACTGTCCCTGCTTCTCCAGGTCAGCCACCTTGGCCTCAAGGGAGCAAACTCGCTCCCTGAGAACCAGGAGCTCCTTGCACCGAGCACACACCCAAGACTTCTGACCAGTGGGCAGATAGTCATACATGTGACACTCCATGCAAAACACTGGATAGCCCCCAACCCCCTGCTGGCATTCTGGCTTCATAATTGTTTTTAAACAAATACTTTTCTATAACCCCCTTGTAAAACACTTTGTATTTATATGGCTCCTGTTGTAGGAGTCTACTTACCTTACCTTACCAAGGAGCCAAGGTCCTGACTTTCTGGCTCTTCCTGGGCTTCTTACAGAGCCCCTAGGCCAAGAGCCACAGGCAAAGAGCCTCGCCCTTCGGCTCATGCCAGAGGCTCGTGTCTCTTGCAAACTTCCTGCCTTAAATAGAATTGTCTCCCAGGAGAGGGTGTGGCCAGCAGCTACTCAAAATCACCCAAGGCACTTAATGACAGTCAAACAATGACCCTTTCACACCCCAACTCCAGCAGCCAGGAGTCTGCTATTCAATTTCACCCAAGCACTTAATTACAGGCAAACAATGACCCTTTCACACCCTAACTCCAGCAGTCAGGAGTCTGTTACAACTCACCCACACACTCCCAAATACAGTCCCTGACACAGTTACCTTCTCAGCTAAAGCACCTCAGCTGAAAGTAAATAAATAAAAATACTACTCACCCCTCTGGCAGCTCAAACACCTTGGTCCTTCTCAGAGCTCAGCTGGGTCTGGATCTTGCGTACATCTCAATACACTTATCACTGTCAAGAGAGAGTTGTTGAGTGTAACTGGACTGGGCGTCTGACAGTAACCTAATAACTAAGCAGAAACAGATGTTTTATATCTCATTTAGTGGTCAGAGACAGGAATTTCCTAATGAGCAGGTGTTCCAAGATCAGTAAACTTTTTAATGAGGATGGTACCTAACAAGCTGTTAGAGTAGAGATTTATGTTTAAACTCTTTACTTGAAAGAAATAGGTTCAGAAGTTCATAATGGTTTAATTTTAAATAAGGAAAAAATTAACTCTTTTTCTTTAACTTTAAAATGCTTTAACATATAAATATTGAGTTATTGGAAACCTATATATATATATCTGCCTTTCAGCAGCTTATTATTTTGAGGCAGAAAGACTTTACTTGCATAGAGAAACAGCCATATATACTTAATGAACTGAGCTGGCAAAAGAACACAGTGAAAGGAACTAATTGGTTCAGGAAGACACTCTATTCTTAATAAGGTGCATTGGGCAGGAGGTTGGACTAGATGGCCTTCCAACTTTATGATTCTATGATTAATTGAGTTGAACTAAAGTGCAACTATGCTCTCTAAGCTTAGAAACCCTTTTCCTTATTTGTTATATGCTTTTAAAAGTTGAAACACAATTTTTAATATTCTGTCTATAACAAAGAATAACTGTTTATGCTTAAGTATCTCTGAATGTTTATAAGGAGAGAAAACTAGTTAAATTTTTAATTCTCTAGTAAATTTTGCTTAAGACTAGCAAATGGCTAATAAGCAGAGAATGGGAACATGACCAGTCAGGTGTGCAGTCATCTTAGAGTTCAGCTAGGAACCAAACATATCAATCACAAGTCCTGTCATCAATTAAAAAGGGCTAATTAAGAATGCAGAACTTATGGTATACAAGAAGGACCCTTACAGGCCAAAGTAAAATAGCATGTTTTACAAAACCAAAAACTTTAATTCATATTTAATATTTTTAAAAAATTCAGCAAAAATCTTCTGATGGATCAAAATGAAAAATAATAGGTGGATTCAAGGTATCTACAGAAGCTTTAAGCCATATATATAAAGGGTTTAATTAAAATATATATTATTATAATTTTGTATTTTTCCATAATTCAATATATGCTCCATATTTTTAGTAGAAATAGCTCACAAAATGTTATTAAAAGTGCTTTTATACCATATATGCATGTATCAATATAAAGGAATCATTTTTGTAATAGATTTTATACTGAGAATGAACTCAGCCTGAAAGTTCATTCAAAGTTGAACCAGTCTGGGAAAACAGCCAAGTAAATGCATAAATCACTTTTAACAAGACAACCACCTGGTATTTTTGAAAAATCCTGGATCCCAGTACCAGTACCATATTGGGATCCAGGATTTTTTTCAGGTCCAATAGACCTGAGATGAAAAATGCCGGTGGCCCCAGGATCTGTGTGCAGTGGTGAGGTCTCTCCCCACCGAGACCCAGCTTCTTCTGTGAGGGCTTCTTCTGTGGCACGGTTTAAACTGCACCACAGGAGAAACTGTCCCCAGGTTCTGTGTGCTGTTGAGAGGTCTCTTCCTGCAATATGCAGACCTGACTGGGAGGGCATCTTCTGTGGAATTGTTTAAACTGTGCTACAGGAGAAGCTGTCCCCAGGATCTGTGCCTTGGCCAATCCTGGGCTGGCTCCTCTTGCAGCTCGGTTTAAACTGGGCTGCAAGAGGAGCCAGCCAACCCCAGCCAAGGTGGTGCACAGCTGTCAGCTCCTGCTGCCCCAACTGGTTCTCTCTTGCAGCTCAGAGCTGGGGTGGCACAGAGCTGTCAGCTCGTGCTTCCCCAGCCAATCCTGAACTGGCTTCTCTTGCAGCTCAGCTTAAACTTAAATAATGTTAAAGAAACTTAAATAATGTTAAATAATACCCAAAAAGTATTTTCAGGTAGTGTTTTGTACAGTTTATACTGAATGCACACCCTTAGCATTAATTAGTTTACAGATATAACCCAGCTCTCATGGATCACTGTCTTGACATGGTGAGGGGTTCGCATGGTTTGATGAGGCTGAGGGTTATGCCATGGAGGGCCACCCAGGATGGACAGGTCACAGTACAGAACTCAGACAAAATGTGATCCACTGGAGAAGGAAATGGCAACCCACACTTTGTCAAGAAAACCCCATGGAGAGTAACAAAAGGCTAAAAGATATGACACCAGAAGATGAGCCCCTCAGTCTGGAAGGTGTACAATATGCTACTGGGGAAGAGCAGGGCGCAAGTACAAGTAACCCCAGAAAGAATGAAGCAGCTGGGCCAAAACTGAAAGGACGCTCAGCTGATGATGTTTCTGATGGTGAAAGGAAACCTAGAATGTAGGATCTATGAATCAAGGTAAGTTGGATGTGGTCAAAAATGAGATAGCAAGATTGAACATCGATATCTTGGGAATCAGTGAACTAAAGTGGATGGAAATGGGCGAATTTAACTCAGAAGACCATTATATCTACTAATGTGGTCAAGAATCCCATAGAAAAAAATGGTGTGGCCTTTATAGTCAACAAGAGAGTGAGAAAGGCAGTAATGGGATACAGTCTCAAAAACAACAGAATGATCTCAGTTCGAATCCAAGGCAAATCATTCAGCATCACAGTAATCCAAGACTGTGCCCCAATCACTGATGCAGAAGAGGCTGAAGTGGGCCAGTTCTATGAAGAAGAAGAAGAAGAAGAAGAAGAAGAAGAAGAAGAAGAAGAAGAAGAAGAAGAAGAAGAAGAGTTTGGATTTATACCCTGCCCTTCACTGCCCAAAGGCGTCTCAGAGCAGCTTACAAACTCCTTTCCCTTCCCCTCCCCACAACAGACACCCTGTGAGGTAGGTGGGGCTGAGAGAACTTCTGACAGAAACTCTCCTTGAGAGAACAGCTGTGCCAGAGCTTGTGACTGACCCAAGGTCACATCAGCTGGTGCAAGTGGAGGAGTGGGGAATCAAACCCGGTTCTCCCAGATAAGGGTCCGTGCACTTCACCACTACACCAAACTGGCTCTCATATATAGACTTACAACACCTCCTAGAACTAACACCCAAAAAAGATGTCCTCCTCATCATAGGGGACTGGAGTGCTAAAGTAGGAAGTCAAAAGGTAACCGGAATAATGGACAAGTTTGGCCTTGGTGAACAAAATGAAGCTGGGCAAAGGCTAATACTAATCATAGCAAACACTCTCTTCCAACAACCTAAGAGGCGACTCAACACATGGACATCACCAGATGGGCAACACTGAAATCAGATTGATTATATCATTTGCAGTCAAAGATGGAGAAGCTCTATCCAGACAGTAAAAAACAAAACCTGGAGCTGACTGTGGCTCAGATCATGAGCTACTCATTGCAAAATTCAGGCTTAAATTGAAGAAAGTTGGGAAAATCACTAGGCCATTCAGGTTTGACCTTGATCACATCCCTTATGTACAGTAGAGGTGAAGAATAGGTTTAAGGGACTAGATTTGATAGACAGAGTGCCTGAAGAACTATGGACAGAGCTTTGTGACTTTGTACAGGAGGCAGCAATCAGCACCATCCCACAGGAAAAGAAAAGCAAGAAAGCAAAGTGGCTGTCTGTCAAGCTCAGGTCAAGCTAACTTTCATTTCTTTAAGTTTCACTTTCCTTCCCTTCGCTTGTCATCTTGACAGGGGGCTGGAATTTCTGAGGGGAGTGTATGTTGTGAGAGTGCATGCAGGTAGTAGCCATAACCATTTCTCAAGTTGTGCACCAGGAGTTGGTTCTCATGAGATGGACCTTGGAGATGCTTTTGCCTGGCTAGTTTAGATAGGGCACCATATATCTGTCTGGGTTGCCATAGTAACACTACAAGGTAGGTGTGACATGTGAATGTAGGGGTTTTTAGGCTTTTTACCTATAATCTGTATGTTCCCTTGGTTTTCTTCAGTCCTAACAAAACTTCTTGTAACTACAGTGAGCATATCTCTCCTTATAATAATTATCTTTTGGTTTCGTAAGATTCCATGCACTCCCATTGGCTGTAAAATGCCCTCCCTCAGCCATTGGCCCATCAGCCACCACTCAAAAGTACTTGCGTGCCATTGGCTGGGTGCTGGGTCTGCTCCTCTTCCCCGCCCACTCCCCCTGGCAGACAGCTCTCTCTCCTGAAGAAGACAGTTCTCTTGACTCCTATGAGGGACTGTCCCCGCAGTGGCTGTTGGCAGGCAGCCAAGCTTGGTTCTGTGAGTAAAAAAACAAAGGACTTTCAGCATAACCCCCTCCACTGCCCATAACCCCCTCCCCAACGGCCACTTTCCTGTCAGAATAAATGGGAAAAGGCTAGCTTAGCTTCAGCATGGCTGGCTGGCTAATGAGGTGGGCCAGCGACAATCAAACCATTTTCTTCAACTCCCCGCTGTGCGGCTGACTTTCCCCTAGGGTTGCCAATCTCCAGGTGGGAACTGGAGATCTCCCACTGTTACAATTGACCTCCAGATGACAGAGATCAGTTCCCCGGGAGAAAATGGTTGCTTTGGAGGGTAGACTCTATGGCATTATACCCTACTGAGTCCTTCCACACACACCCCAAATGCTGCCCTCCACAAGATCCACCCCCCAAATCTCCAGGTATTTCCCTAATCAGAGTTGGCACCAGTACTTTCTCCTCTGTCAGTAAAAAGGCCCTTTCCACACCTATGTTGGCCGTTGGGAGAAAACTTATTGGGCCCAGTCCTGATCAGGTTGCCAACTCCAGGTGGGCAATTCCTGGAGATTTGAGGGATGGAGCCTGGAGAGGGTGAGGTTTGAAAAGGGGTGGCACCTCAGACAGGTACGATGCCATAGATTCCACCCTCCAATCCAGCCATTCCCTGATGGGGAACCATTGTTGCCAATCTCCAGGTGGGGACTGGAGATCACTCAAAATTACAACTGCTCTCTAGGAGGGAGGAGGGAGGAGATGGAAAACTAAAGGTAGGTTTATGGTTGGCTGGGAGGGAGATAGGGTTGTCAACTCCAGGTTGGGAAATTCCTGGAGATTTGAGGGGTTGAACCTGGAGAGGGTGAGTGTTGAGGAGGGGTGGGACCTCAGACAGGTACAATGCCATAGACTCCGCCCTCCAAACCAGCCACTCCATCCTGGGGAACCACTGTTACCAATCTTGGGGGTGGGCTGGAGATCACTCAGAATTACTACTGCTCTTCAGGTAGCAAAGATCAGTTCCTCTGGAGAAAATGGTGGACTCTGTCATTATACCCTGCTGAGATTGCCACAGCAAATTGTCACTGAGTGCCCAAAGCCGGGGCACTCTCCCAGAGCCTCTTTCTAGAGCCCGTTGTATTTATTTCCACAACGGGCCTTATTCTTAGTCTCTAGTAAAGCATTTTACTGCCAAGAGTGTATGTCAAGAGTGTCTTAACTGGGGCCTGACAGATTGTTAGGACTCACACATTGCTCCCCCCCCCGACCCCAACCTTCAAAGGCATGGGTAATGGAGATGGAACCAATGGGGAAAGCGCGAGTACCGGGTCCAAACCTGAGACGAAGAGAGACTGTAAAGCTACAGGCACTAGGCCTAAGAAGCATGTCTTCTTCAATCCCCACAAGCGACGCAACAGCCCCAATTGCTGGGATGACACTTCCTGGCTGGTGAGTAAGAAGAGTGGGAGGACAAGCCGGCAGAGGAGTGGGGCCAGTCCAGCCTCTGATCTGAGATGAAGTGAACTAAAAGAAGGGTTCCAGTATTTGGTGAAGAACTTCCCCAAGTTGGTGAAGGAACTGATGGAGAAAGAGTCTTTGGAAACCTCTGAGGAAGATAAAAGCAAGGATGAGCCTGAGAGGCCCCCACCTCTTTGGAGGCCCGATGCAGAGAGGGAGTGGCCTCACAATGTGCTGGAGGCCACCTTCAACAGTAGCCTGGAGAAGTTAGCATTCTTCGCAATCCAGGTGTGGAAGATGCTGTGAGAGTGGGGCCACAGCTTCGCCACTGAAAACCACCACATAGATTTTGTGGGCTCCTGTCTCTGAGAGCAGGCAGCTGACTGGTTCATGGGGCTTTACAATGTTGCAGCCCCAGAGCTATGGGATGTTGACATGTTCATGCAAGCCCTGAGACACCAATTCCCATAGTTTTCTTCAGTCTTAACAAAAATTCTTGTACCTACAGTAAGCATATCTCTCCTTATAATTATTATCTTTTGGTTTCGTAAGATTCCATGAGCTCCCATTGGCTGTAAAATGCCCTCCCTCAGCCATTGGCCCATCAGCCGCCACTCAAGAGTACTCGCATGCCATTGGCCGGGTGCTGGGTCTGCTCCTCTTCCCCACCCACTCCCCCTGGCAGACAGCTCTCTCTCCTGAGGAAGACAGTTCTCTTGGCTCCTGTGAGGGACTGTCCCCTCAGTGGCTGTTGGTAGACAA
The DNA here is from genome assembly GCA_029375565.1 of Gekko gecko. NCBI lineage: Eukaryota > Metazoa > Chordata > Lepidosauria > Squamata > Gekkonidae > Gekko > Gekko gecko. Next base: position 229,578,115 of record JAPDNY010000001.1, on the reverse strand, counting down.
CCAAGCTTGGTTCCGTGAGTAAAAAAACAAAGGACTTTCAGCATAACCCCCTCCCCCACCCATAACCACCCAACGGTCACTTTCCTGTCAGAATAAATGGGAAAAGGCTCTCTCTCCTGCTTAGCTTCAGCATGGCTAGCTGGCTAACGAGGTGGGCCAGCGACCATCAGACCATTTTCTTCAACTCCCCACTGTGTGGCTGACTTTCCCCTAGGGTTGCCAATCTCCAGGTGGGACCTGGAGATCTCCCACTGTTACAATTGACCTCCAGATGACAGAGATCAGTTCCCCGGGAGAAAATGGTTGCTTTGGAGGGTAGACTCTATGGCATTATACCCTACTGAGTTCTTCCACACACACCCCAAATGCTGCCCTCCACAGGATCCACCCCCCCCAAATCTCCAGGTATTTCCCTAATCAGAGTTGGCACCTGTACTTTCTCCTCTGTCAGTAAAATGCCCTTTCCACACCTATGTTGGCCTTTGGGAGAAAACTCATTGGGCCCAGTCCTGATCAGGTTGCCAACTCCAGGTGGGCAATTCCTGGAGATTTGAGGGATGGAGCCTGAAGAGGGTGAGGTTTGAAAAGGGGTGGCACCTCAGACAGGTACGATGCCATAGATTCCACCCTCCAATCCAGCCATTCCCTGATGGGGAACCATTGTTGCCAATCTCCAGGTGGGGGCTGGAGATCACTCAAAATTACAACTGCTCTCCAGGTAGCAAAGATCAGTTCCTCTGGAAAAAATTGTGGACTCTGTCATTATACCCTGCTGAGATTGCCACAGCAAATTGTCACTGAGTGCCCAAAGCTGGGGCACTCTCCCAGAGCCTCTTTCTAGAGCCCGTTGTATTTATTTCCACAACGGGCCTTATTCCTAGTCTCTAATAAAGCATTTCACTGCCAAGAGTGTATGTGGAGAGTGTCTTAACTGGGACCTGACACTGTCAGCTGAGGCTTTACAAATAGCTGAGGAAAGAAGGAAAGCGAAAGGCAAAGGTGAAAAAGGTGAAAAAGAAAGATTTATCCAATTGAATGCAGATTTCCAGAGAACAGCAAGGAGAGATAAGGAGGCTTTCCTAAATGAACAATGTAAACTAACAGAGGAAAACAATAGTATAGGAAGGACTAAAGATCTCTTCAAGAATATTGGAGAAATCAAGGGAATGTTCCATGCAAAGCTGACCATGATAAAGGACAAAAATGGTAGGGACCTAACAGAAGCAGAAGAGATTAGGAAGAGATGACAAAAATACACAGACAAACTATACAAGAAGTACCTCAATGCCCTTGACAACCATGATGGTGTGATCACTGACCTTGAGCCAGACATCCTGGAATGCAAAGTCAAATGGGCCTTAGAAAGCATTACTAACAACAAAGCTAGTGGAGGTGATGGTATCCCAGCAAAGCTATTCAAAATCTTAAAAGAGGATGCTGTTAAAGTGCTGCACTCAATATGCCAGCAAATTTGGAAAATGCAAAAGTGGCCACAGGATTGGAAAAGATCAGTTTACATTCCAATCCCAAAAAAGGCCAATACCAAGGAATGTTCAAACTATCGCACAATTGCACTCATTTCACACACTAGCAAGGTCATGCTCAAGATCCTACAAGCTAGGCTTCAGCGGTATGTGGACAGAGAACTGCCAGAAGTACAAGCTGGGCTTTGAAGAGGTAGAGAACTAGAGATAAAATTGCCAACATTCGGTGGATTATGGAGAAAGCAAGGGAGTACCAGAAAAACATCTGCTTCTGCTTTGTGACTACGTTAATGCCTTTGATTGTGTGGATCACAACAAACTGTGACAAGTCCTTAAAGAGATAGGAGTACCAGACTACCTCACATGTCTCCTAAAAAACCTGTATAAGGGTCAAGAAGTGACAGTTAGAACCAGATATGGAACAACTGATTGGTTTAGCATAGGAGAAGGAGTACAACAAGGATATATATTGTCACCCTGCTTATTTAATTTATATGCAGAGTACGTTATGTGAAATTCCAGCCTGGATGAATCACAAGCCAGAATTAAGATTGCTGGGGAAAACATCAGCAACCTCAGATATTCAGACAATACCACTCTAATGGCAGAAAAAGAAGAGGACCTAAAGAACTTCAGGGTGAAAGAGGAGACCACAAAAGTTAGCTTGAAACTCAACATCAAAAAAACTAAGATCATGGCATCTGGCCCCATCACTCCTTGGCAAATAGAAGGGGAAGTAATGGAAGCAGTGACAGAATTCACGTTCCTGGGATCCAAGGTCACTGCAGACAGTGACTGCAGCCATGATATTAAAAGATGCCTGCTACTTGGGAGGAAAGCTAGGGCAAACCTCGACAGCATAATAAAAAGTAGAGACATCACCCTGCCAACAAAAGTCTGTATGGTCAAAGCAATGGTATTCCCAGTAGTAATGTATGGCTGCGAGAGTTGGACCATAAGAAAGGCCAAGCACCAAAAAATAGATGCTTTTGAATTATGGTGCTGGAGAAGAGTCCCTTGGCCTGAAAGGAGATCAAATCAGTCAATCCAAAAAGAAATCAACCCTGACTGTTCCCTGGAAGGCCTGAACCTGAAGCTCTTTAGACACTCAAATCCTTCTTGACACTTGGGGGACCATGCCAGTTTGCTGCTCGGCTTTTGACACTCAGGTCCTTTCCCCTTTGTTTTCAACAGATTGGTGAGGGGGAGGGTGGCCTGGGTGAAATTTGGGATGAGTGGGGGGTAGAAATTGGTGAACTCCAAGAAGGACTGCAATTGGTGCCTGGTCTGTGGGGGTTCCTGCCCCACTACCAATATGCAATACCTGAGGTAATCCAGTTCCTCTCTATGGAACTCACACTTGGTGAGTTTGGCAAACAAGCGGTTCTCATAGAGGGCTTTCAGTACATCACACACCAGTTTCACATGTGACTCTTTATCTTTTGAATATATCAAGATATCATCCAGATAAACAAGGACTGCTTTGTATAGCTGCTTGTGCAACACTTCATTGATTAAGTTCATGATCACCCCTGGCTCTCCGGCCAAACCAAATTGGTCCAGTGGTGTGTTGAATGCCATTTTGTGTTCATCCCCCTCCCTAAGGCATACCTGAAAGTATGCATCTTGTAGACCCAGTTTAGTAAAGATCTGGCCCTGCAAGGCCTTGCCAACAAGAGGTAGGCTCTGAACATAGTCTCAGGTTGCTGTGGGGGCTCAGGTAAACCATGGGTTGCATCCAGAGTGGTAGCCAACATTGGTGAACTGGGGTCGCCTCAGATGTTGTCAGTCAAGTTTCAGCACTCTGATCCTGACAGTGAGCCTGGAGAATAGGCTCGAGTGGATTGGGATACTCCAGGCCTCACCAATCCTTCCCGGCTTCCATCTGGTTCCTCTTTTATTACTGCCATCTCCCCACCTGGGTGCCCCACCACCCATGCCTTAAAGGAATCTAACCAAGGGGTTGAGGTCCACCCGCTGCATCCTCACCTCAGGTGTTTCCCAGCCCTCCCTCCAGTGGTCTGGCCCCTGATGGGAGGCCCAGCCTGCAGGGAATCCTTTGCCTCTGCCTTCCCTGCTTTCCACCCTGGAGGGGTCAGTGGGCCAGGACTCCTGGGCCTTCAGGGAACATCCGCACATCCCCTCCCAGTCTCTGGCAGCGGAACATGGGGGCTCCCCCATTAGAGTCACAGAGGGGGGCCTCCATCCTCCTGACAGCCTCCTGGGAGGGTCGTTGTCCTCGGCACCCTTGTGGAGGCAGGAGAGACAGTCAGCATTGGCGTGGAGCCATCCCGGATGATGGCATATGCTGAATCTGAAGGGAAGGAGAGAAGGGAACTGAGGCCTGCACTGTACTTCGTATGTTACCGGGCCCAGTGCACATGTTATGGGATAGGGCCCCATCCACGACTTTGGCCCTGGTCATTTGAAGGCAGATCGGTGCACCAGAACCCTATTGCCGGGGTACAAGGTATGGAGGCAAGTGTCCAGTCATAGTACTTTTCTTGCGACCTTTGAGCTTTGGTGGCATTCATCGCTGCAGCCCGGCGAATTGCCTGTAGTTGGTTCTGCAGCACCCCTACGTATTCAGGCAGGCGAGCTGGGGTTGGTCCTTCCTGCCCCACCCATTGTTCTTCCAGCAAGGCTAGGACCCCCTGCAGCTGCCATCCGAACAGCAGTTCAAAAGGACTAAAGCTGGTTGAGGCCTGAGGAGCCTCCCATAGAGCAAAGAGGACCAGGTCCACATACAGGTCCCACTGATTGGGTTTGTTTTCCACGACCTTTCTAAGAGTATCCTTCATGGTAGGATTAAAGCGTTCCACCAGCCCGTCCATTTGAGGATGGTAGAGAGATGTGAAGATTTGCCGGATGCCTAGAGATTGACGCAGGTGGCGAACCAACCCCACCTTAAAGGACGTGCCCTGATTGGTCACTAACTCCTGAGGGATCCCAAATCTGGTGAATAGTTGGAAAAGGATCTTCGCCACCCCCGACGTGCACATAGTATGCAGCGGTACAGCTTCTGGGAAGTGGGTGGCATAGTCAACTATCATGAGTAGGTAGCAGTGTCCCCGAAGGGTCCATGGGACATGCCCTCCAAAATCCATAGTGATCTGGGAGAAGGGCTCTTGAATGAGTGGGAGTGGTTGAAGGGGAGCCCATAGTAGATGCTGGTTAGACTGTTGTTGGCACTGGGGGCAGGAGCAACAAAACTTCTGCACCTCCTGGTACACTAACGGCCAGAAGAACTGCTGCAGGACCCAGGACAGGGTTGTTTGCAGACTCTGGTGCCCAGCCCACAGATGATCATGGGCCTTCTGAAGTAGGGCTAGCCTATACTGTGCAGGTACTAACAGTTGCCTCATAGGCCCCCCAGGTGGGTTGCCCAGGGCGATCCTATACCATAGGCCGTCTACCCATTCAAACTGGGGAATGCAAGCCGCGGCTTGGGCATCAAGGACCTAGCCGTCACTTACTGTGGTCCTGTGGCGGGCCTCCTCCAGGGACAGGTCTTGGAACTGAGCGCCTTGGAACTGAGGGTCATTGATCCAGCAAGCGGGTCCATTTGCTCTCTCTTCTGGAACATCTGTGTCTTCCACTCCATCACCTGCCCCTCCCCCCTCCTCTGGGAACTCCTCATTGGAGTCCAGGAGCTCTGTCCCTGCGTCGGCCTTGACATCATCTCCCAGCAGTGCCTCTTGGAAATCCGCGTCTTCCATTGCCTGGTGGAGGAGTTTCCTGAAAGCCAGGAGGTCTCGCCCCAATAGCACGGGGCAGGATAGTGTGGAAACCTTGGCTACATCCACCAAGTGGGGCTCTCCTTGAAGGAGCATGGAAATGCAGACTATGGGCCACAGGTGGCAGTGCCTCAAGAAACAATTAATTTGGGTCCACCTGTGGGGAACCAATTACGGGGGCAGGAGGTTGGCACGGAACATGGAAATGGAACACCCCGAGTCAAGCAGAGCACGGGACCTGTCCTCACTTGTAGGATATGAGTTTGAAGTGAGAAGAAGATTGCTGCTACTCTGAATTCTGTACATTGCTCAGAAATTGAATGCACAGCAACTGTTTGGTATTCTGACTCAGAGACTCTAGCCTGCATTTACCAAACAAAGGCATCTCTGATGCCATAATTTAGTAAATTAACTACTAAATTTCTAAGTAAATTTCTTATGCTGAAAAATTATTGGAGGGAGAGACCACTGCCATTGGAATCCTCTATTGAAAAAGTTATCTCACAGAATACTGGTGTCATTCACATCTTGCAACATACCTAAGGAATCCTCATCAGTGACCAGTTTGTGGATGAAAGTTCCATCTCTGTTCTTCAAGTTACTCCTTCTAAACACAGTGCTTAAAAGAGAATTGCTATTGTTTTGCTAGAAATAAACATGATAAATAATGAAAGGATTCTTTTTGGCCCAAAACATTCATCCAGAAGAAGTAGTGGACCACACTGAGGCATGGTTTACTGCTCTGGCCTGGCCTGGCCACCTGCCCATCAGCCTTTCCTAGCAGAGATTGACCCTTGTATGTATCCTCATTGGATGGGACTGGATCATTCATAGAAACATAGCATTGGAAGGGACCTCCAGGGTCATCTAGTCCAACTCCTTGCACAATGCAGGAAATTCACAAATACCTCTCCCCACACACACCCAGTGACCCCTGTTCCATGCCCCAAATATGACAAACCCTCCCCCAGGATCTTCAACCAAATTGGCCTGGAAAAAAATGGCTTCCTGATCCCAAAGTGGTGATCGGCATTTCCTTGGGCATGTAAGTAGGGCCACAAGAACTAAGCAGTTATGCAACCCTTCCTGCACTCCCTCTCATGATCTGCCTACATTCATAGAATCTGCATTGCTGACAGATGGCCATCAAGCCTCTGCTTGAAAACCTCCAAAGAAGGAGAGGGAGAGCCCACCACCTCCCGATGAAGCCTCGGAACCACTCTGTCAGGAACCATACATCCAAGAGTTCTGAAAGAACTTGAATTTGAACTTGTGGATCTCCTGACAAAAATATGGATTCTTTCATTACAATCTGCCTCCATTCCTAAGGACTGGAAGGTAGCTAATTTCACTCTCATCTTTAAAAAGGTTTCCAGAGGAGATCCAGAGAAATTACAGGCCAGTCAGTCTGACGTCAATACCGGGTAAGTTAGTGGAAACAATTATTAAGGAAAGAATTAGTAGGCACATT
>JAPDNY010000001.1:229558737-229571323 GCA_029375565.1 Gekko gecko | reverse complement strand
AGTGCCCCATAGAAGGCCCAGGGGATGGCGTATGGGGCGACGTGAAAAAGCCTTCTCTGGGCCTAGTTCCCCCATAGAAGGTCCAGGGGATGGCATGTGAGGGACAGAAAGGCCTTCTCTGGGCCTAGTGCCCCATAGAAGGCCCAGAGGATGGTGTGTGGGGGCGGAAAAGGCCTTCTCTGGGGCCTATCGCCCCACAGAAGACCCAGGGGATGGTGTGTGGGGGACGGAAAAGTGCCTTCTCTGGGCCTACTACCCCATAGAAGGCCCAGGGGATGGAGTGTGGGTACGGAAAAGGCCTTCTTTGGGCCTAGTGCCCCAAAGAAGGCCCAGGGGATGGCGTGTGGGGGCAGAAAAGGCCTTCTCTGGACCTAGTGCCCCAACGAAGGCCCAGGGGATGGTGTGTGGGGCGGAAAAGGCCTTCTCTGGGCCTAGTGCCCGAAAGAAGGCCCAGGGGATGGCATGTGGGGGCAGAAAAGGCCTTCTCTGGGCCTAGTCACCTCATAGAAGGCCCAGGGGATGGTGTGGGCGGCGGAAAGGGCCTTCTCTGGGCCTAGTGCTCCGTAGAAGGCCCAGGGGATGGCTTGTAGGGGACGGAAAAGGTCATCTCTGGGCATAGTGCCCCATAGAAGGCCCAGGGGATGGCATGCGGGGGCAGAAAAGTCCTTCTCTGGGCCTAATCCTCTTAAAGAAGGCACAGGGGATGGCGTATGTGGGGCGGAAAAGGCCTTCCCTGTGCCTAGTCCCCTCATAGAATCCCCAGGGATGGCGTGTGGGGGACGGAAAAGGCCTTCTCTGGGCCTAGTGCCTCATAGCAGGCCCAAGGGATTGCATGTGGGGGTTCGGAAAAGGCCTTCTCTGGGCCAAGTGCCACATAGAAGGCCCAGGGGATGGCGTGTGGGGGCAGAAAAGGCCTTCTCTGGGCCTAGTTCCCCATAGAAGGCCCAGAGGATGGCGTGTGGGGGGCAGAAAACGCCTTCTCTGGCACTAGTGCTCCATAGAAGGCCCAGGGGATGGCGTGTGGGAGGGCGGAAAGGGCCTTCTCTGGGCCTAGTGCCCCCATAGAAGGCCCAGGGGATGGCGTGTGGGGGCGGAAAAGGCCTTCTCTGGGCCTCTTGCCCCATAGAAGGCACAGGGAATGGCGTCTGGGGGGCGGAAAAGGCCTTCTCTGGACCTAGTGCCCCAAAGAAGGCTCAGGGGATAGCGTATGGGGGCAGAAAAGGCCTTCTCTGGACCTAGTGCCCTCATAGAAGGCCCGGGGGATGGCGTGTAGGGGACGGAAAAGGCCTTCTCTGGGCCTAGTCCCCATATAGATGTCCCAGGTGATGGCGTGTGGGGACGGAAAAGGCCTTCTCTGGGCCTAGTGCCCCATAGAAGTCCCAGGGGATGGCGTGTAGGGGACGGGAAAGGCCTTCTCTGGGCCTAGTGCCCCAAAGAAGGCCCAGGGGATGGCGTGGGGGCGGAAAAGGTCTTCTCTGGGCCTAGTGCCCGACAGAAGTCCCAGGGGATGGCGTGTGGGGACGGAAAAGGCCTTCTTCTGGGCCTACTGCCCCATAGAAGGCCCAGGGGATGGCGTGGGGGGTGGGGCGGAAAAGGACTTCTCTGGGTCTAGTGCCCCCAAAGAAGCCCCAGGGGATGGCATGTGGGGGCGGAAAGGGCCTTCTCTGGGCCTCGTGCCCCTACAAGGCCCAGGGGATGGCATGTGGGGGACGGAAAAGGCCTTCTCTGGGCCTAGTGCCCCACAGAAGTCCCAGGGGATGGCGTGTGGGGACGGAAAGGGCCTTCTCTGGGCCTAGTTCCCCATAGAAGGCCCAGAGGATGGCGTGTGGGGGCAGAAAACGCCTTCTCTGGCACTAGTGCTCCATAGAAGGCCCAGGGGATGGCGTGTGGGAGGGCGGAAAGGGCCTTCTCTGGGCCTAGTGCCCCCATAGAAGGCCCAGGGGATGGCGTGTGGGGGGCGGAAAAGGCCTTCTCTGGGCCTCTTGCCCCATAGAAGGCACAGGGAATGGCGTCTGGGGGGCGGAAAAGGCCTTCTCTGGACCTAGTGCCCCAAAGAAGGCTCAGGGGATAGCGTATGGGGGCAGAAAAGGCCTTCTCTGGACCTAGTGCCCTCATAGAAGGCCCGGGGATGGCGTGTAGGGGACGGAAAAGGCCTTCTCTGGGCCTAGTCCCCATATAGATGTCCCAGGTGATGGCGTGTGGGGACGGAAAAGGCCTTCTCTGGGCCTAGTGCCCCATAGAAGTCCCAGGGGATGGCGTGTAGGGGACGGAAAAGGCCTTCTCTGGGCCTAGTGCCCCAAAGAAGGCCCAGGGGATGGCGTGGGGGCGGAAAAGGTCTTCTGGGCCTAGTGCCCGACAGAAGTCCCAGGGGATGGCGTGTGGGGACGGAAAAGGCCTCTCTGGGCCTACTGCCCCATAGAAGGCCCAGGGGATGGCGTGGGGGTGGGGCGGAAAAGGACTTCTCTGGGTCTAGTGCCCCCAAAGAAGCCCCAGGGGATGGCATGTGGGGGCGGAAAGGGCCTTCTCTGGGCCTCGTGCCCCTACAAGGCCCAGGGGATGGCATGTGGGGGACGGAAAAGGCCTTCTCTGGGCCTAGTGCCCCACAGAAGTCCCAGGGGATGGCGTGTGGGGGACGGAAAGGCCTTCTCTGGGCCTAATGCCCCAAAGAAGGCCCAGGGGATGGCGTCGGGGGCGGAAAAGGTCTTCTCCGGGCCTAGTGCCCCACAGAAGGCCCAGGGGATGGCGTGTGGGGGACAGAAAAGGCCTTCTCTGGGCCTAGTGCCCCACAGAAGGCCCAGGGGATGGCGTGGGGGGCGGAAAATGTCTTCTCTGGGCCTAGTGCCCCATAGAAGGCCCAGGGGATGGCGTGTGGGGGCGTAAAAGGCCTTCTCTGGGCCTATTGCCAAATTGAAGGCCCAGGGGATGTCGTCTGGGGCCGTAAAAGGCCTTCTCTTGGCCTAGTGTCCCATAGAAGGCCCATGGGATGGCCTGTGGGGGCGGAAAAGGCCTTCTCTGGGCCTAGTGTCCCAAAGAAGGCCCAGGGGATGGCATGTGAGGGCAGAAAAGGCCTTCTCTGGGCCTAGTCCCCTCATAGAACTCCCAGGGGATGGCGTGTGGGAGTCGGAAAAGGCCTTCTCTGGACTTAGTTCCCCATAGAAAGCCCAGGTGATGGTGTGTGGGGGGCGGAAAAGGCCTTCTCTTGGCCTAGTGCCCCATAGAAGGCCCAGGGGATGGCGTGTGGGGGACAGAAAAGGCTTTCTATGGGCCTAGTGCCCCATAGAAGGCCCAGGGGATTGCGTGTGGGGGGCGGAAAAGGCCTTCTCCGGGCCTAGTGCCCTATAGAAGGCCCAGGGGATGGTTTGTGGTGGACGGAAAAGGCCTTCACTGGGCCTATTGCCCCATAGAAGGCCCAGGGGATGGCGTGTGGGGGCAGAAAAGGCCTTCTCTGGGCCAAGTGCCCAATAGAAGGCCCAGGGGATGGTGTGTGGGTGCGGAAAAAGCCTTCTCTGGGCCTAGTGCCCCATAGAAGGCCCAGAGGATGGCGTGTGGGGGACGGAAAATGGCTTCTCTGGGCCTACTGCCAAATAGAAGGCCCAGGGGATGGCGTATGGGGGGCGGAAAAGGCCTCTCTGGGCCTAGTGCCCCATACAAGGCCCAGGGGATGGCGTGTGGGTGGGCCGAAAAGGCCTTCTGTGGGCCTAGTGCCCCCATAGAAGGCCCAGGGAATGGCGTGTGAGGGACGGAAAAGGCCTTCTCTGGGCCTAGTGCCCCATAGAAGGCCCAGGGGATGGCGTGTGGGGGCGGAAAAGGCCTTCTCTGGGCCTCTTGCCCCATAGAAGGCACAGGGAATGGCGTCTGGGGGCGGAAAAGGCCTTCTCTGGACCTAGTGCCCCAAAGAAGGCTCAGGGGATAGCGTATGGGGGCAGAAAAGGCCTTCTCTGGACCTAGTGCCCCAAAGAAGGCCCAGGGGATGGCGTGTGGGGGCAGAAAAGGCCTTCTCTGGGCCTAGTCACCTCATAGAAGGCCCAGGGGATGGTGTGGGGCGGCGGAAAAGGCCTTCTCTGGGCCTAGTGCTCCGTAGAAGGCCCAGGGGATGGCTTGTAGGGGACGGAAAAGGTCATCTCCGGGCATAGTGCCCCATAGAAGGCCCAGGGGATGGCATGCGGGGGCAGAAAAGGCCTTCTCTGGGCCTAATCCTCTTAAAGAAGGCACAGGGGATGGCGTATGTGGGGCGGAAAAGGCCTTCCCTGTGCCTAGTCCCCTCATAGAATCCCCAGGGATGGCGTGTGGGGGCGGAAAAGGCCTTCTCTGGGCCTAGTGCCTCATAGCAGGCCCAAGGGATTGCATGTGGGGGTTCGGAAAAGGCCTTCTCTGGGCCAAGTGCCACATAGAAGGCCCAGGGGATGGCGTGTGGGGGGCAGAAAAGGCCTTCTCTGGGCCTAGTTCCCCATAGAAGGCCCAGAGGATGGCGTGTGGGGGCAGAAAACGCCTTCTCTGGCACTAGTGCTCCATAGAAGGCCCAGGGGATGGCGTGTGGGAGGGCGGAAAGGGCCTTCTCTGGGCCTAGTGCCCCCATAGAAGGCCCAGGGGATGGCGTGTGGGGGCAGAAAAGGCCTTCTCTGGGCCTAGTGCCACATAGAACGCCCAGGGGATGGTGTGTGGGGGCAGAAAAGGCCTTCTCTGGGAGTAATGCCCTAAAGAAGGCCCAGGGGATGGTGTATGGGGGCGGAAAAGGTATTCTCTGGGCCTAGTGCCCTCATAGAAGGCCCGGGGGATGGCGTGTAGGGGACGGAAAAGGCCTTCTCTGGGCCTAGTCCCCATATAGATGTCCCAGGTGATGGCGTGTGGGGACGGAAAAGGCCCTCTCTGGGCCTAGTGCCCCATAGAAGTCCCAGGGGATGGCGTGTAGGGGACGGAAAAGGCCTTCTCTGGGCCTAGTGCCCCAAAGAAGGCCCAGGGGATGGCGTGGGGGCGGAAAAGGTCTTCTCTGGGCCTAGTGCCCGACAGAAGTCCCAGGGGATGGCGTGTGGGGGACGGAAAAGGCCTTCTCTGGGCCTACTGCCCCATAGAAGGCCCAGGGGATGGCGTGGGGGGTGGGGCGGAAACGGACTTCTCTGGGTCTAGTGCCCCCAAAGAAGCCCCAGGGGATGGCATGTGGGGGCATAAAAGGCCTCTCTGGGCCTAGTGCGCCACAGAAGGCCCAGGGGATGGCGTGTGGGGGACAGAAAAGGCCTTCTCTGGGCCTAGTGCCCCCCAGAAAGCCCAGGGGATGGCGTGTGGGGGGCAGAAAACGCCTTCTCTGGGCCTACTGCCCCATAGAAGGCCCAGGGGATGGCGTGTGGGGGGCGGAAAACGCCTTCTCTGGGTCTAGTGCCCCATAGAAGGCCCAGGGGATGGCGTGTGGGGGCAGAAAACGTCGTCTCTGGGCCTAGTGCCCCCATAGAAGCCCAGGGGATGGCGTGGGGGCGGAAAATGTCTTCTCTGGGCCTATTGCCCCATAGAAGGCCCATGGGATGGCGTGTGGGGGCGGAAAAGGCCTTCTCTGGGCCTACTGCCACATTGAAGGCCCAGGGAATGTTGTGTGGGGCCGTAAAAGGCCTTTTCTTGGCCTAGTGCCCCATAGAAGGCCCAGGGGATGGCGTGTGGGAGACGGAAAAGGCCTTCTCTGGGCTTAGTTCCCCATAGAAGGCCCAGGTGATGGTGTGCGGGGGCGGAAAAGGCCTTCTCTGGCCTAGTGCCCCATAGAAGGCCCAGGGGATGGCTTGTGGAGGACGGAAAAGGCCTTCTCTGGGCCTAGTGCCCCATAGAAGGCCCAGGGGATGGCGTGTGGGGGCGGAAAAGGCCTTCTCTGGGCCTAGTCCCCTCATAGAACTCCCAGGGGATGGCGTGTGGGAGACGGAAAAGGCATTCTCTGGGCCTAGTGCCCTATAGAAGGCCCAGGGGGTGGTGTGTGGGGGACGGAAAAGGCCTTCTCTGGGCCTAGTGCCCCACAGAAGACCCAGGGGATGGCGTGTGGGGGACAGAAAAGGCCTTCTCTGGGCCTAGTGCCCCACAGAAGGCCCAGGGGATGGCGTGTGGGGGACAGAAAACACCTTCTCTGGCACTAGAGCCCCATAGAAGGCCGAGGGGATGGCGTGTGGGGGGCGGAAAAGGCCTTCTCTGGGCCTAGTGCCCCATAGAAGGCCCAGGGGATGGCGTGGGGGGGCCGAAAATGTCTTCTCTGGGCGTAGTGCCCCAAAGAAGGCCCTGGGGATGCCGTGTGGGGGCGGAAAAGGCCTTCTCTGGGCCTACTGCCACATTGAATGCCCAGGGGATGTCGTGTGGGGCCGTAAAAGGCCTTCTCTGGCCTAGTGCCCCATAGAAGGCCCAGGGGATGGCGTGTGGGGGTGGAAAAGGCCTTCTCTGGGCCTAGTCCCCTCATAGAACTCCCAGGGGATGGCGTGTGGGAGACGGAAAAGGCCTTCTCTCGGCTTAGTTCCGCATAGAAGGCCCAGGTGATGGTGTGCGGGGGCGGAAAAGGCCTTCTCTTGGCCTAGTGCCCCATAGAAGGCCCAGGGGTTGGCGTGTGGGGGACGGAAAAGGCCTTCTCTGGGCCTAGTGCCCCCATAGAAGGCCCAGGAAATGGCGTGTGGGGGGCAGAAAAGGCCTTCTCTGGGCCTAGTTCCCTCATAGAACTCCCCGGGGATGGCGTGTGGGAGACGGAAAAGGCATTCTCTGGGCCTAGTGCCCTATAGAAGGCCCAGGGGATGGTGTGTGGGGGACGGAAAAGGCCGTCTCTGGGTCTAGTACCCCCATAGAAGGACCAGGGGATGGCGTGTGGGGGCAGAAAAGGCCTTCTCTGGGCCTAGTTCCCCATAGAAGGCCCAGGGGCTGGCGTGTGGGGGGCAGAAAAGGCCTTCTCTGGGCCTAGTTCCCCATAGAAGGCCCAGGGGATGGCGTGTGGGGGGCAGAAAAGGTCGTCTCTGGGTCTAGTACCCCCATAGAAGGCCCAGGGGATGGCGTGTGGGGGGCGGAAAAGGTCTTTTCTGGGCCTAGTTCCCCATAGAAGGCCCAGGGGATGGCGTGGGGGGGCGGAAAATCTCTTCTCTGGGCCTAGTGCCCCATAGAAGGCCCAGGGGATGGCGTGTGGGGGGCGGAAAAGGCCTTCTCTGGGCCTACTGCCACATTGAATGCCCAGGGGATGTCGTGTGGAGCCGTAAAAGGCCTTCTCTTGGCCTAGTGCCCCATAGAAAGCTCAGGGTATGGCATGTGGGGGCGGAAAAGGCCTTCTCTGGCCCTAGTGTCCCAAAGAAGGCCCAGGGGATGGTATGTGGGGGCATAAAAGGCCTTCTCTGGGCCTAGTGCCCCATAGAAGGCCCAGGGGATGGCGTGTGGGGGGTGGAAAAGGCCTCTCTCTGGGCCTAGTCCCCTCATAGAACTCCCAGGGGATGGCGTGTGGGAGACGGAAAAGGCCTTCTCTGGGCTTAGTTCCCCATAGAAGGCCCAGGTGATGGTGTGTGGGGGGCGGAAAAGGCTTTCTCTGGGCCTAGTTCCCTCATAGAACTCCCAGGGGATGGCGTGTGGAAGACGGAAAAGGCATTCTCTGGGCCTAGTTCCCTATAGAAGGCCCAGGGGATGGTGTGTGGGGGACGGAAAAGGCCTTCTCTGGGCCTAGTGCCCCATAGAAGGCCCAGGGGATGGCGTGTGGGGGGCAGAAAAGGCCTTGTCTGGGCCTAGTTCCCCATAGAATGCCCAGGGGATGGCGTGTGGGGGGCAGAAAAGGGCCTTCTCTGGGCCTAGTTCCCCATAGAAGGCCCAGGGGATGGCGTGTGAGGGGCAGAAAAGGTCATCTCTGGGCCTAGTACCCCCATAGAAGGCCTAGGGGATGGCGTGTGGGGGTGGAAAAGGTCTTCTCTGGGCCTAGTGCCCCATAGAAGGCCCAGGGGATGGCGTGGGGGGCGGAAAATGTCTTCTCTGGTCCTAGTGCCCCATAGAAGGCCCAGGGGATGGCGTGTGGGGGCGGAAAAGGCCTTCTCTGGGCCTACTGCCACATTTAATGTCCAGGGGATGTCGTGTGGGGCCGTAAAAGGCCTTCTCTTGGCCTAGTGCCCCATAGAAAGCCCAGGGGATGGCATGTGGGGGCGGAAAAGGCCTTCTCGGGGCTTAGTTCCCCATAGAAGGCCCAGGTGATGGTGTGTGGGGGCGGAAAAGGCTTTCTCTTGGCCTAGTGCCCCATAGAAGGCCCAGGGGATGGCGTGTGGGGACGGGAAAGGCCTTCTCTGGGCCTAGTGCCCCATAGAAGGCCCAGGGGATTGCGTGTGGGGGGCGGAAAAGGCCTTCTCTGGGCCTAGTCCCCTCATAGAACTCCCAGGGGATGGCGTGTGGGAGACGGAAAAGGCATTCTCTGGGCCTAGTGCCCTATAGAAGGCCCAGGGGATGGCGTGGGGGCGGAAAATGTCTTCTCTGGGCCTAGTGCCCCATAGAAGGCCCAGGGGATGGCGTGTGGGGGGCGGAAAGGGCCTTCTCTGGGCCTACTGCCACATTTAATGTCCAGGGGATGTCGTGTGGGGCCGTAAAAGGCCTTCTCTTGGCCTAGTGCCCCATAGAAAGCCCAGGGGATGGCATGTGGGGGCGGAAAAGGCCTTCTCGGGGCTTAGTTCCCCATAGAAGGCCCAGGTGATGGTGTGTGGGGTGGAAAAGGCCTTCTCTTGGGCTAGTGCCCCATAGAAGGCCCAGGGGATGGCGTGTGGGGACGGAAAAGGCCTCTCTGGGCCTAGTGCCCCATAGAAGGCCCAGGGGATTGCGTGTGGGGGCGGAAAAGGCCTTCTCTGGGCCTAGTCCCCTCATAGAACTCCCAGGGGATGGCGTGTGGGAGACGGAAAAGGCATTCTCTGGGCCTAGTGCCCTATAGAAGGCCCAGGGGATGGTGTGTGGGGGACGGAAAAGGCCATCTCTGGGCCTAGTGCCCCATAGAAGGCCCAGGGGATGGCGTGTGGGGGGCAGAAAAGGCCTTCTCTGGGCCTAGTTCCCCATAGAAGGCCCAGGGGCTGGCGTGTGGGGGCAGAAAAGGCCTTCTCTGGGCCTAGTTCCCCATAGAAGGCCCAGGGGATGGCGTGTGGGGGGCGGAAAAGGTCGTCTCTGGGCCTAGTACCCCCATAGAAGGCCCAGGGGATGGCGTGTGGGGGCGGAAAAGGTCTTCTCTGGGCCTAGTGCCCCATAGAAGGCCCAGGGGATGGCGTGTGGGTGCGGAAAAGGCCTTCTCTGGGCCTTGAGCCCCATAGGAGGCCCAGGGGCTGGTGTGTGGGGGCGGAAAAGGGCTTCTCTGGTCCTAGTCCCCTCATAGAGGGCCCAGGGAATGGGGGTGGTGGAAAAGGGCTTCTCTCACTTTCCTCAGCCTTTAGTGCCTGTCCCTGCACTCACACTCCAGACGGTCCTCTCCTGTCGGAGGACTGGAGCAGACTGAGCTGAAAACACTGACCGTGGCTGATGTGGGCGCGACTTTGCGAAGCAGCCAGTCAACTCTGGCCAGTGTCTTCTGACTGCCAGTTCTTGAGCCGAATCAATTATGGTAAGCATATTATCTTGTGGACTCAAAATACAAATATATATATAAGGACAGGATGTACATATTGGCCCCATTAATTTCCCCTCTCTCTTCAGTTCTCTGTTTTTGTATCAGTACCATGACAGCATTGCTACTCCCCAAAGCAGTACAAAGTTTCTGGGGCACCCTATACCGGGTATGTTTCCCTGACAAGAGAGCACATAGAGACATACAATGTAGTTGTCTTCTTTTCATTTCTTCTTCTTCGGAAGGGCAGACAAGCAGAACAAATGTTTAAAGCAGTGTCAGTCCCCCAACACAGCATCACCTACAAAAACTATTTTTCTTGCTATGGCTCAGTTCCAACACTCTGTCTTTCGAACACACAGTCATACACAAACAGAGCATATGAGTCTCAGTCTACTAGCAAGGATGTGCAACAACAGAAACATCGACTGGCCATCTATGTTCATTAAGCAAACATCTTCAGCTACCCAGTTAAGCAATACCCTGGAGACAAAGGAATTTTTACTTTGTATAACAAAACCGTAATCCTCCATAATATCCTGTCTCTTACAACATACTCTATCCCCCACTGTCACTGGGTGTCCAAGTGGAGACCTTTAAATTCCTGTATGGGCCAAACTAATTCATTATATTCTCTCTGTATCTGTCTCATTGATTGTGTATTAAATCTTGGCTGGAAGCACAAATTGCAACATATGGATTTCTTGCAGACGTTGGTTCCCATAAAGGAAGGTTAAAGCCCTGTGATGATACTGTGTGGGCAATGCTCCAATCATATCTTCTCATTTCCTTACTGATTTGAGGGAGGGTTGGGGAAAGAAAGAAAAAGTCCCACAGGAACTT
This sequence comes from Gekko gecko, assembly GCA_029375565.1. Classification (NCBI taxonomy): domain Eukaryota; kingdom Metazoa; phylum Chordata; class Lepidosauria; order Squamata; family Gekkonidae; genus Gekko; species Gekko gecko. The sequence goes on along the minus strand of JAPDNY010000001.1, from coordinate 229,560,930 downwards.
GCTCCAATGTACGTATGAGGCATTGGAGTTAACCAAATGATGTAATATTGAATGTCTCTCAGTGAAGAGGATGGGAATATCAGCCAAAGGAATTAAGTCCACGAAGTACAGATAAAGAGGAGAGAGAATTGCCTGGCTGAATGAAGATGTGAAAAGCACATAATGCACAGAGAATCATTCACCTCCCCTCCCTACCCATGGATCTGTGGTAGTGTTTAGCATACATTTGCAGGGGCATGACAATCATTACAACTGCAGTTGCCATTACAGAAATAAAAAGATTTCTCTCAAGATAAGGCATGCCAGGTCAGAATTAATAAGAATTGGTTTCCCATATCATTAGAGTTCCCTTGTTTTAATCATCTCCAAGCATATTATGCTTCCAAATGAAGCCATTTCAGTCAGAGCTGTAAGCCAGTTGTCTTCATTTAGCAAGTTGTTTCTCTCCACAACATCTGAGTACATTCCCTTTTAGTGCACATAAGAGCTGTCATCATAGCCCATTTAAGGCAGATGAGAAGAGAGGTTCAGGGCTTCAGCACAGATGCACTATTGTTTGCCTTGGGTCCCCCCCCCCCCCATCCCTTGGATTTATGTCTCCTCTTCTCTGTAGAAAATGCCTACTTAGGAGCCAGGCCATAGAAAAATACATGAATCAAGAGTCTTTCCAAACCACTCTCATCTAAGACAGATTTTTCTCCTTCAGTTGCACAGCCGATGTATTCAGGAAGAGAGGGCAGAGGTCTGTTGAATCTCAGGGTACATTGTAAAATGGATGAGGACTTGCCTGGCTGTTAGCAAAGTGAGGGATGTGTATGCCTGCTCTGGAAGAAAGTGGTAGGAGAGGTGCAGAGCAGTCCTCCACCTCCAGTATTCAGGCAGCTGGGCTTCCAGCACCAGCTTCTCCTTGCTGTGAGGAGGAAGAGAAGGAGGGTCAATACCTGGATTCACTTCACACACACACAAAAACCCACAGATAACTTAAACAATTATGTGTTAGATCTGCATATGTTATGATGCACCAAATCAAAGTGCACAGAAACTGTCCATGCACAGAAACTAGGGTTGCCAACTTCCAGGTGGCACTGGAGATCTCCCATTATTATGATTGATCTCCAGATGCCCAAGATCAGTTCCCTGAGAGAAAATGGCTGCTTTGGAGGGTGGCCATTGTGGCATTATGCCTTGCTGAGATCCCTCCCCTCCCCAAACCCCATCTTCCCCAGACTCCACCTCCAAAATTTCCAGGTATTTCCCAACCCAGAACTAGCAAACCTAACAGGAACCCACCCTAATAGCTCAGTAAACTTCCTGATTTTGCTACCTGCTTGCCTGGAACTGCAACAACAAGGAGGCCATGTCAAGCAACTCACAGCCCAGAGTTCCATGGTTAATGGGCTGGTTTTTGGCTTGGTCAAAAGTACAGGTGTGCAGGGGGGAGGAATCATTTTGGGTTTTTTAAAATTCAGGTATAAGAAAGTCAATTTTTTTTTAGTATTCCTGAATATACCCGAATACCAATACCGGTATTGTATTAGTACCCAAAAATATTCAGTATTCCTGAAACTTTTCGGCTCCATTATATCCTAAGGGGCCATTGTAGTCAATAGCAAAAATCTTCTAACAAGTATTCAGGGGGTGGGGGAGGGGGTTTGAGGTAGAGGCATCAAATTTGTACTGTAGCTGCTGGAGCCTCTCCCCAAAAGAACCCCCAAAGTTTGGAAAAGATTGGACCAGGGGGTCCAATTCTAGGAGCATCCAAAGAGGGTGCCCCCAGTCCTCCATTGTTTCCTATGGAAGGGGAAGGGGAAAAGGCAGGCAGTGGTGTCTCCCCAAGAATCTCTCTGCACTAGAACGTAAGTGAGGTGTGGTGGTGTGAGGGGGCATGTTTGCCAGGCCAGCAGCAGCAGAACCAGTGCAGTGTGCCCACCAGAAGCAGTTCCAGTGTGGCAGCCAGTGCCCAAACCCAACAGAACTCAGGACAAAACTGAGGATCTCTGGGGGCATGTTTGCCAGGCCAGCAGCAGAACCAGTGCAATGTAATCATCACAACAATAAGACCTGCCCAGTAATGCCTCAGAAAGTGAGAGGGAGCAGGTCGTGTCTGTCCACTGATCCTCCACACTCAGCAGCAGTACACCAGCCATCACTGCCTCAGTGGAGGAGGCTTAGCCTAGGTGTGACAGCTGCCCT